>VIYQ01002347.1:0-11281 GCA_009928355.1 Chlorella sp. CH2018 | reverse complement strand
CCCCCCTCCCCCAACCGACAGGCGTGCTGCGCCAGCACGAGCGGCTGGTGCGTGAGCGGAACAAGGCCAAGGACGACGACCGCGCCATGCGCCTGGAGGCGCTCAAGGTGCGCGCTGCGTGCCTGTTCAGCAGTGGCTTGCAATTTTGAAGCGCCCCAGGAGGCGCTGGCTGCTCCCCCCGGCCACACTGCGCCTCATACTCTGTCAAGTCGCTGGCAACTTGTTTCCCCACCTCTGCAGGCTCATGACTTTGAGGCGTACCAGGAGATGCTGGCAGCCAAGGCGGGCCTGTCGGGCGCGCCCGCCGCCGGCGAGCGCTACGAGCAGATCTCCAAGTTCCTGGCGGGTGGGTGCTGTGATGTCACTGAGGCTTTGAATGCACATGGGGTGCTCAATTCGGCACATGCACTGAGAGCAGGTCTTCCAAGTTCCTGGCGGGTGGCAGCCTCTTTAAACAGCTGCATGCTGTGCTGCTTGCAACTGCTGTTTTGCCTGGGAGTGCCCGCGCGAGCTGGCCTCCAAGGTGGCTTCCAAGCATCTGCTCCCCCTATTGGTCTTTTCAATCCTTGCAGACACGGAGGAGTATCTGCACAAGCTGGCGGCCAAGATTGCCAGCGTCAAAATGGCCGCGGAGATGGACAAGGCGGCCAAGGCGGCAGCGGAGGACGCGCGTGCCAAGGTGGGCACTGCACGCCATGCTGCCGGCAGGGAATTAGGGTCAGAGTGCATGCAGGAATCTGCAAGCGTGCATGCGCGCCGCCCAGGCCTTGCTTCCACACGGGGCAGATCGCTTAGCTACCTGTTGCCTCCCCATTCTGGCTGCAGGGCATGACCGAAGAGGATGTGCAGGCGGCCGCCCACGCAGCAGCAGAGGATGCAGCCATGTCCAATGATCTGCGCCGCTCGGCGGCGGGGGCCATGGATGCACAGTCGCGCTACTATTCGCTAGCACACAGGTGGGCAGCAGCCTGGCCAATGGTACAGCAAGGCGGGACCATGAAGCAGGGTGCAGGGGGAGGCACCAGCGGGCAGGGAGCCTCGATTGCGCTATGCTGAGCTGCTTTTGTCCATCCCATCACTCCCCCCGTGCAGCAACACCGAGGAGATTGTGGAGCAGCCCAAGCTGCTGCGGCCGCCCAACGGCGCCACGCTGCGCGAGTACCAAATCGTGGGCCTGCAGGTGAGATGAGACCATATTGTATGCTGCGCTGGTGTGGCACTCTGTGCTGCTGGAGGGAGGGACTTGCATTGCTGTACGGCGGAGGGGTTGTGCGGATGGCCTTGTTGGTAGACTGCATGGCTTGCAACGTGCGCACGATTGGCAAGGGCTGCGCAGAAGCTGCCGAATTGTCGTATGCATTTTTGGCGCAACGTAAAGTTGCAGGATGCATCCACTTCACCCTACACCCCTCCCTGGCTCCCTCGCTGCGCAGTGGATGGTGTCCCTGTACAACAACCACCTCAACGGCCTGCTGGCAGACGAGGTGCGGTGTCCTCAGCTGCCGCGACCTGCTGCCGCTGCCGTGCGCATGCTGCGCAGCAGCCTGTTTGCTGGTGACATGACATGCGTGCACAGTGCCGATGGGCACCCTGGCGCTGCCTGCCTTGTTAATGCAGCATGCATGCACACGGCTGATTGGTACAAGTGCACCCCCTGCTTGACGCATGCTGCCATCCTTGTTTCACCGCGCCCTGCAGATGGGCCTGGGCAAGACGGTGCAGGTCATGAGCCTGATTGCCTACCTGATGGAGAAGAAGCAGAACTTTGGGCCCCACCTCATCATCGTGCCCAACGCGGGTGGGCAGTGGGGCCGCAGCATGTGTGCACTACGAATGCGTGGCTGCGCGGCTTGCAGCTCTGGGATGGCTTGGCTGTTTGTTTCCCGTCCCTGTCCTCCGGCCACTAGCCTGCGCACTCACACAACCTTCCGACCCAACCCCTGCCTACTCCCCAGTCATTGTCAACTGGAAGAGCGAGCTGACGCAATGGCTGCCCGCGGCCCGATGCGTGTACTACGTGGGCAACAAGGTGGGCATTTGCTGGCACCCGCCCCCTTGCTGCTTTCTTCTTTATGGCGTGCACTGCCTTGCTGTAGCCTCTTGATGTCCCCTGTTCGTGGGCAGGGTGCGATGCGTGTGCGGCCTGCGTGCGTGCTTGCGTGCGCGCGTGTTGCACCCCTGTCTGCAGCACACACGCAGCTGGCGTGGTTGGGAAGCGCAGCTGTGGGCAGCCCCTTGTCCTGCCCACAGCTGAACCGTTTGCACCCGATGTACCGGCACTTGCCTGCCGCAGGATGAGCGTGCGCGCAAGTACGCGCAGGAGGTTCAGTCCCTGCAGTTCAACATCCTGGTGACAACCTATGAGTTCATCATGCGCGACCGCAGCCGGCTGTCCAAGGTGGGCCAGCGCTGCTCAGCGCCCGTGCTGGGTTTGTCGCGCAACGTTTGTCCGGTTGGGCGCAGCCCTCCAGCTTTTGTGCAGCCTGCACAATACAGCCGGCTCCTAGTGCAAAGACAGTCAATAGTCCAGTGCATGCTCGTCCTGTGTGGCTGCGCCTTGCAGGTGAGCTGGCAGTGCATCATCATCAACGAGGCGCCCGTCTCGCGCCGCCTTGCTTTGATTCAGGGGTCAGTCGCTCATCCGTTTGTTTTGCTCCCGCCCAACACACCGCAGGTGGACTGGCAGTACATCATCATTGATGAGGCGCAGCGCATGAAGGACCGGCAGTCCAAGCTGGCCCGTGACCTGGAGCGGTTCAAGGGTGTGTGTTTGCTTGCATGGCATGACATCGTGCTTGGACTTGCGCGCTGGGCTGGACTGGTTCCGGCTGGCCTGCCATAAGTAGCGAGTGGATGGCTCCCTGGCATTCGCTGTTGCCCTGGCTCTTGGCTGCCGGCAAGCTTCTCCACCGCCACCACGCCGCACCGCACCGTACAAGCCCTTTCAACTGTGTTTCCCCGCTCCCTTTGCCTGCAGCCGCACGCCGCCTGCTGCTGTCGGGCACGCCACTGCAGAACGGTAAGGACCCCAGCTCTGCGCTGCAAGCAGCAGTGTACCAACACCCGCCTGACGGAGCCTCGGATTGGATCGCCGCTGAAATGTAGCCAACTGCTTGCTGCCTGTGCCGCCCCTGTGCTGCCCGCACTCCCCTGCGCATCCCTGCGTCCCCACGTTCCGATTCCCTACCCTCTTCTACTCTGCTTCTGCCCACAGACCTGCAGGAGCTGCGGACCCTGCTGCTGCCACGCTCCGTGCTCGCTTGCTGCTCGTCCCTTCACCTCCCCCTCGTCCCCGCGCCCCTTCCTGCCTGCAGACCTGCAGGAGCTGTGGTCCCTGCTCAACCTGCTGCTGCCAGAGGTCTTCGACGACAAGAAGATGTTTGCAGAGTGGTTTGGGGAGGCCATTGCATCCACGCAGGTGGGGGCATGCCACGAGGTGCTGCTGGTCTGGCCGGCGGTGGGCACGCGCGTTGGGGGACCCTCCCTGGCGCTTGCAAACCGTTGGTTTGCTGAGCAGCGGCGCCCGGTGCTCTGCTGTCTTGGCAGGCGGGCCGGATGTGGACTGGCTGGAGATGGAGAAGCGGGCAGCTGCCTTCCTTTTGTACATCTTTTCCAGTGGCTGGCCCATGGACGCGCTTCCCATGCTTATTGTGTGCAGGCGGGCCCCGATGTGGACTGGCTGGAGATGGAGAAGCGGGTGGTGGTCATCCACAGGCTGCACCAGATCCTGGAGCCATTTATGCTGCGCCGACAGGTGGGTGGGCGCGCTGTGTGCCTGCTGTGTGCACGCCGCACGCTCTGCTGCACAGATGAGCAGCCCTCTCATTTTGAGCTAGCATTGTTGTTTCGAGTTTCCAGCAAGACAGCCTCTGACAAGGCATCAACGGCATGCCCACCACCCCCGCAGGTGGAGGATGTGGAGAGCAAGTTGCCTTCTTTGGGTTTGCTGGCACTTGCAACTGACTGTCGAGTGCGCACTCTCACCCACCCCCGCAGGTGGAGGATGTGGAGAGCAAGCTGCCGCCCAAGGTGCCGGTGGTGGTCAAGGTGGCGCCCTCGCCCTACCAGTCCTGCATCTACTCATGGATCAAGGCCTCGGGTGCGCTGGTTGCCAGGAAAACACTGCGTGCGTCGGCGGTTTGAGCGCCCCCACTGGTTTGAGCGCCCCTACCTACTTTTACCTGCGTGGATCAAGGCCTTGGGTGCGCTGGACTGTCACGTGTGCCTGTCACGTGTTCCTGTCACGTGTGCCTGTACCTTTCGAGGCACCTGCGCACGTCCTCGCACACCGATCGGTGCTGCGCCAGACTGGCCTGCCTCAAGCGGCCGCCCCCAGTATTCCAGCAAAGATTGATCCCCAGCGCCCTGGCTGCTGCAATCACGCAGGCACGATCCGGCTGGACCCCTCCGCCCCCTTCCTGGGCAAGTTCCGGCGGGAGTTCGCCTCCCTCAACAACAAGTGCATGGAGCTGCGCAAGGCGAGTGTGCTGCACATGCTGTCCGTGTGGTGCCCATGCTGCCCTCCCCACCGCCTCCCAGCCGGGTGCGCGGCATGGCATTGTAGGATGCATCTCACACCCCCCGCCCTTGTTGCGTGTGTGCAGGTGTGCAACCACCCCATGCTATCCTACCCGCCCGAGTCATGGGCGGTGGGGGATGCCATTGTGCGCCAGTGCGGCAAGATGCTGGTGCTCGACCGCTTCCTGGTGAAGATGAAGCTCAGCGGGCACAGGTGCGCAGCTTGCAGGATATTTGAGGTTCGGCAGCCCTGCTGGCGCCCGCTACGCCCCGGCGCATGCACAGCTAGAGTGCGGCGGCATGTCCAGCTGTGACATTTGCCAACCACTCCCTCTCCGCTGCAGGGTGCTGCTCTTCTCCACCATGACCAAGCTGCTGGACCTGCTGGAGGTGTACCTGCGCTGGAGGCAGCTGCCAGAGGTGCGCCAGGCAGGCAGATTTACCTGCAGATGATCACAGGAATAGGAAGAGACCTGCACCGCCGGCAGTCGTCAGTTGCCAGCAGCATGCTGCCAGCACACATCACTGCTTCAACGGCTCCCCCCTCCTTCAACCTCTGCTGGCCGACTGTCTTCCAACCCACCACCCGCAGGCCCTGGGTGGCGGCACCATGCAGTACCTGCGCATCGACGGCTCCACCACGCTGGAGGACCGCGAGAGCGCGATCCAGAAGTTCAACGCCAAGGACTCGGAGGCATTCATCTTCCTGCTGTCCATCCGGTGAGCTGCGCGCTGCCGACAAGAGTGGTATGCGGAGCAGGCGTGGCTTGCTTGCCACAGACTTGGAGGCGTTCATCTTCCTGCTGCCGCCGTCGCCAGCTGCAACGTGTGCCCATCAAGTGAGCACTGCAGGCAGGCAGTGCTGTTTTGTGGTGGTTGATTGCGGCTCACCTACCCCCTGTCTCCCTCCTTTACCCGCAGTGCCGCCGGCCGCGGCCTGAACCTGCAGTCCAGCGACACGGTGGTGATCTACGACCCCGATCCAAACCCCAAGAACGAGGAGCAGGCCATTGCACGGTGGGAGCAGGCCGGAAAACTGGTTGACCGCTGCAGCAGGCAAAGGCCCGGCCAGGAAGCACCTCGCGGCTGCCTCGTGCTGCTGACTGAGCCGCCGCCCCACGCCCTGCCCCACCCGCAGCTCGCACCGCATTGGGCAGACCAAGGAGGTGCGGGTCATTCACCTGGAGTCGGTGGCAGGTGCGCTCTGGGCGTGCTGCGGTCAGCACTTGGGGCACGACTGCCGCGGGCAATCGTGAAATGCTGCTTGTCTTGTGCCGTCTCGCAACCGCATGGTCAACCTGCTGCCCTCGTGCACAACGGCATCTGCCCTGGGCATGCCTCCTCCCTCCCCACCCAACAAGCTGCCGCGCCCTTCTCACCCCCTCCACCCACAGACGCTGGGCGCGGCAGCCTGCCCCGCATGGACGACCTCACCCCAGAGGCGCGCGCAGCGGTGGCCGCCGGCAAGACGCTGTACGCCGACTCCATTGAGTCGCTGGTGAGCGTAACCCTGGTGTCGTTTTGTAGTGTATGCACCAAAACGGCACATGCTGGGTGGGCAGATGCAGGCCGGCACGCACCGCTGCATGCCATGCACTACTGCGCACTGGGCACTCCCTGCCCGTCACGTCCTGTGCGCGTGCTCGGGTGGCTGCAGCACTGACCGAGCAGTATGGCCCGCCCGCCCTCTGCAGGTGCGCAATGAGATCCAGCGCACCAAGATCGAGATGGCCAATGAGGTCATTGACGCCGGCCGGTGAGTTGAACCTTCCCAGTTGCAGACACCTGGCACTTGATGCAAACTGGGGGGCGCGGTTTGCGCACCCTTTTGCCGCGTTGGCTGATGGCACAGGCAGCATACCCGCCCAACCGCGTGTTTGTGCCGCACACTCGTCCTGTGCAGCTTTGACCAGCAGACGTCGATGGAGGAGCGCCGGCACACATTGGAGGCGCTGCTGCAGGTGGGCCATGCCGATGGGAAGCCCAGCTGTGGGTAGCCAAACAGGGCCCGCCCCTCCCCAGTGCAGCGGCAGGCCGTGCAGCAGTCGGGCCTGACCACTCAGCAAAACTTGTGTGCGCGGCGACACAGCACGCGGGCAGAGCACTGTATGCCTCAGGCTTGCTTACCAGCTCCGCTTCTCGACCCCCACCTGCCTGCAGGACGAGGACCGCAACAAGCGGGCGGAGAACGTAGTCCCCTCCTGGACAGATCTCAACCGGTCCTGGGCCCGCACAGGCAAGCGCAGTGGGTGGCGCCCCACCCACCGGCAACCCATGCCGCTGCAGCAGATGAAGCTCCCCAGCCGCCTGCGCAATCAAGGGGAGAGCGCTGTGCGGCTGGAGCAGCCGCGATGCGATGCTTGCTGCACCTTCCTGGCGCTGCCACATCATTTCTGTTTGCCTCGCCACATCCATTTCTGTCTTGCAGAGGCGGAGTTCCAGCTGTTTGAGCGGCTGGACAAAGAGCTGCCGGTGAGCACCTGCCTACGTGCTGCCCTCCTGCCTGCCCTCCCTGCGCTGGCTGCTGATAAGCGCATGCACTCGTGTTTGGGCCAGCTCCGCGCCGTGTGTTGCAGTGCTCTGAATCGGCCCGCGTGTTTGAAAGCCGTGCGCTGCCTCCATCCTTTGCGGTGGTTGGCGCCCACCACGCTGCCCCTGGCGCCAAGTGATCACCTGTGGCTCTGTTTTTGCTGTCCATCTGCAGTGGTTCACCCCCACCACGCTGGAGGAGACACCGCCATGGATGCGCTGGTCCCCCTCAGACCTGCCCGGCGCGCAGGTGCCCACAGCACATGCAGCTTAGGCCTGCATGGCGCAAGCGTTGATTGCATGTGATGCTCTGCAATGGGTTGCCCTGCCATCATCAACACATAACACGACGCTTGCAGCTGACCTTGCAACGCCAATCCGTCCACCCGCCCCACAGGCGCTCAGCATGCGGCACGCGCCGGATGTGACGGCAGGTGAGGCTGGGTGGCTGCTGCTGCACTGAGAGATCCTGGTTGGTTGCCGCCTCAGCCTGCACAGGCACATGGGTTGCAAAGTTAAGAGTGGGGCAGCTCGAATCGGTTCTTGCAAGGGCCATCCGCGCACCGCCCTTGCCCCAAACCCGCCCACCCATCCTCACGTGCTGCAGAGCTGGCTGCCCTCACCGGCACAGTGCTGCACAACCACCAGGGCCCGCTGGCTCAGACGCGGCACCAGCTTGCGCAGCAGGAGCGGCAGCGGCAGGCGGCGGCGCAGGCGGCGGCGCAGCCCCCCGCCTGGGCGCGACCGGCAGCGGCAGCAGAACCGGAGCCAACCACCACCACCAACCTCAGCAGCCTGGGTGAGCTGTGCAGAGGGAGGCAGGGTGGAAGAGGGTGGGGTGGTCAGAAATGGCGATTCGATGTCATGGTCAGGAATGGGTGCTTTGGATGCCAGGAGTGCGTGCTGGCACGTCCACCGGCGGCTGGTCTGCTCGCTGCCGCATAGCACGGTACCAATGGCAGGGCGCACCCCTTGCTTCGGTGCAGCAGTCATTGCTCTCCGGCTTGCTCGCTCTCATGCACCAGCCGCGCATGCCGTGCCCTGCAGGCGGCGGCGAGGAGGGCGAAGAAGTGGAGTTTGGCAACGACGAGGAGGAGGAGGTGCTAGGTGAGCTCTTTCATCCAGGCTTGAAGCCGATGCTGTGTGGAGGCGCTGGGCGGATGCGCCTCACGAGCCGCACATGTTGTCTGCCTCACGCCCGGCGCTCAATCCAGACGCCGCGCCCGGTAACCGCCCTCCTCTCCTGCTGTTTGCCATTCGTGTGCCACTGCAGACCAGAATATCATCACAGAGGAGACGGAGTACTCTCTGGGCGGCTCAGCGGGCGCAGCAGGCGCAGCAGGCATGCCACGCGTGCCGTCCACAGCGGGCACTGCGGCGCAGGCGGCAGCAGCCGCAGGTGCGGCGGGGGATGCGCAAGTGGCGGCCTGGGCGGCGGATGGTTCGCAGGCAGTGGCGAATGGAGAGGGCGAGGACGGAGAGGAGCCGCCACACAAGCGGCAGAAGAAGGGCCTCACCGTGCACTTTGCAGAGGGCGAGGCCCTGGCGCAGCACCCAGCAGGCGGCGCCGACGGGCAGCAGCAGCAGCAGCAGCAGCCGGACCCTCCGGGCGGCTAGTGGCGGCTTGCATGCAGCACACACTCTTCTGCGCTGCTGCTGACTTGAGTGACACTGCGACTTGACCTGTAAGTGCTGGTCACAGATGGTCACACAGACCCGTTGCGAGGCCAGGAGAAATGTGCAAGGCTTCCCGCTGCCGCTGCCGCCAAGTCAGCCGCCGCCGCCCGCCATCCACATGCATGGGCTGGGCTGCCGCCATGCCCGCACTTGTGCACGACAGAACAGCCAGCATGCAGCGCCTGGTCGGCCCGAGGCCCTCGGCTGTCCTCGCGCCGGCGCCCCGCCGGCCACTGCGCCCACAGCGGGCGACGTGCGTTGTGCGAGCGGGTGCCCTTGATGAGCTGGAGGCATGGCAGCGCGACCGCCTGCAGCAGGCGGCCGCAGCGGGTCGGCGGCAAGTCAAGGTGCGCCCTGGGGCACCGGCAGCCGGTTTTGAGCCTACCAAAAACGGTCGACAGTTGTGCGCACTTGATTGACAGCCAGTGAACATGGCTGCGGGCCTCCCAGCCCGTGCCCCGCCAGGCGACGGCGGGAGACCGGCAGGACTGCTGTAGCCCTCCCTGTACCTGCCTGCTTTAGAGCCATGATTCCGTTCGACATGCAGGGATAGTGACAGGGGATCTGTTTCCCTTCGATGCGCAGGTGGAGCGGCTCTGCAAAGAGCTTGGCCTGCCCCGCCAGGCAGTGCTCTCAGCGCTCAAGGACCTGCCGCCGCCCGACCCGTGAGAGCTGCTATCAAGAGCAGCAAGCCATCTGCTCGCTGCCGGCGATATGCAAGTTGCACCCAGTGCCTGCAGCACGCTGATTGCCATGAGGATCCACAACAATTGTTCTCATGCCTCCACCGCTGTGTTGCAGGGCGCAGCTGAGCCTGCTGCAGGCCCGCGCAGCCGCCGAGGCCGCCGCGGCCGAGCGGCAAGCCATCCTGCAGCAGTCAAAGATGGAGGCGCGCGGCGGCAGCAGCAGCAGCAGGGGCAGCGCTGACCGCCCGCAGGGCAAGGCAGGGGCAGCAGGGCGCAGTGGGGGCAGCAGCGGCAGCGGGGGCAGCGGCAGCGGCACACCGGCTTGGAAGCAGTTCAAGCGCAACAAGGGGCTGGGCAAGCAGGCGGAGGCCACGCTTGAGATGATCTACGCACGCACCGAGGTGTGCACAGGCTGTGCTGCGCCTGGCATGGAGGTTGTGCTGTCTTTTCCTTCGGAGGCTGATTGTGTGGAGGGGCGTTCTGTGTCAGCTCCGAAGGCGGCCGGCAGCCGTGTGAGCTGGGGTTGGTACGTGCTCAAAGCTGGCTGATGTGTTAAATGCTCCTCTGCCATGCAGTGGCCCAGCGACGATGCGGTGGCGGGGCTGTGGGACCTGCACCGCCTGCCTCGCGAGAAGGTGCGCTGTGAAGGGCTTCAAAGCCTCGGGCATGGGGTTCTGCCCCAGCCATGGCAAGGTTGCGCCCGCCACCTGCACGCCATCAGCAGCCAGGTGCTGTACCAATTCTCAGCATCGCATGTGTCTGAGCCTCCTGCCAGCATGCCTTCCGTCCCCCCAGGTGGTGGAGTGGTTCCAGCAGCGCCGCCGCCAGGACCAGCGGCGGCGGGGGTCGGGCGGCAGCGGCGGCGGGCGCGGCAGCGCGGGCGGCAGCCCCGCAGCAGAGCCCAAGACTGACTGGGACGCAGAGTGGGCGCAGGAGTAGAATGTGTGAGTTTTCTCATGTCTTCAGTCCGATGTAACATGAGGCACGACGAAGCTGTTGCAAAACCGTGGCGGCGAGCGGCGGGCGCGCTGATTTTGCACCGTTCAATCGTCTTTCGGGAGTCTTCTGGTGTGCACAGAACTCCAGCACTGCGATCGATTGGCCCGCGCAAGCGAAACGAGATGAGGAGGGCTCCAGGGAGCAGATCGGCCTGGGTGCTCCTGCAGCTCACGGGTGGGTGTCGCCCGAACCCGGCTTTCCGATGTCTGATCACGTCCAGGAAGCTACGTAGCACCGGTTCCAGTGCGCCGGTCAGGGTCTATGGCTTTGCCGCTCCCACTGCCGCTGCGCCGTCACTGCCGCCGCTCACCCTGCCCGCAGCCGTCGTCTGCGCTGCATCCACCCAGCGCTTCAACTACGAGGCCAGCTGCAAGCAGTTCGAGACTGATGGGGCGGCAGACGACCTGAGCTGGCTTGGAGCAGTGCAGTATGTGACAACGGGCAACAATAAAATTGCGTACCGCCGCATCTCCTTGGGTGCTGCCCCGGACGCCACCCCCTTGCTGCTGTTGATGGGGTGAGTGGCCGGGCGTGTGGGCAGGTGCGGCTGACCTGCGGTTGGAGTTGCCTGCAGCAGCAAGCATGCATCCAGGGAGTGCACTCGCTTCGGCACCAAGTGCGGGCCCGACTGCCGTGCTTTTTTGTGCAGGTACGGAGGCACGATGAACGTTTGGGGCCCAACGCTCCTGAGGCGCCTGGCTGAGAAGCGAGAGGTCATTGTGTTTGACAATGTCGCCCAGGTGGGCCCAGCCACCTCAGCCCAGCCTGCATGCAACCTGGTTCATCGACCCACCGGCCCCCCGCCGTGGGTGTGCTGCTTGCTGGCTTCCGATCCTTGGTTGGGTTGGCTTGACCGCGCTGGGCCCCCCCCC
>VIYQ01002346.1:0-26438 GCA_009928355.1 Chlorella sp. CH2018 | reverse complement strand
ACCGGCCCGCCCCTGCGCGCTGCCCGCCCCTCGCCCCAGCCAGCTCCCCGCCGGCCCAGCCTAGCCCCGCAGCAGCAGACATGGACAGCGTCACGGCACAGTGCGCCAAGGCCCCGGGTGAGGCCAGGCCATGCAAGGCCGGCTCCCGCGCAGTGACAAACCCCGAACGGCGCGGCGCGGCGCCCAGCCAGCCGATCCCGGGCGGCGACCCGGCCCCGATGTCGCGGGGACGGCGTCCGAGAGGCCTCCAGCTGCCCGAGCCGGCCCCCTGACGCTCGCCGTTCGCCTCCCCGCGCCGCTGCAGTGGTCCTGGAGACCGCCAAGCTCGACCCCCGCTTCCCGCAGACCAACCAGACCAAGGTAGGGGCCGCGCGGGGCGGCAGGGAGGGCCGCCGCGGGGTGGCGGTGCGGGCGTCGGCACGGCCGCGTGCCGCTGCGTCGCACCCTTTGTTGTGATGGCCAGCCTGCAGCTGGCGCGGATCAGTCATGGCAGCTGCAGGCAGTGACGGCTGGCGATGAGCAGCAGCGACAGCAGCAGGCAGACAGCAGGCAGACCGTTGCAGCAGGGCATCATGTGAACAGACGCTGTGGCGCCGCAATCGAAATGGGGAGAGCAGCTGGCGGTGATGGAGCCATCATTTTATAGGGCAGTTGCATCTGGCAGCAGCCGCGGAAGCAGCAGCCGCTGCAGTTATTGCCAGCAGGAATGCCAACGCAGCAGCAGCTTTTGTATAGCGGCAACTGCGGCCAGTGGGTTGGGAGCGAACCGAATGCCGACGCCCTGCGGGGGCGGCAGCATCGGCCCCTGCTGCTGCCGCCAGATGTCAGTCTGTGCGGCATCCACACGTGGCTGCCGCTGCTTGCAACAACAACGCCGCAGGCCTGCTACGTGTGGTACAAGCACCCTGCACTGCCCTACTTGCGCGGCCCACCACCCTGCTGCTGCAGCACATCAACCAATACAGTTCACGCCCCGCCCTGCTCCCTTGCCAGGCCTGCTACGTGTGGTACAACGAGATGTACAAGTGCTACAGCCAGAAGGGCCAGGACGACGAGCAGTGCAAGAAGATCAAGAAGGACGTGCGGTGAGCGGCAGGGCCTTGTGTGTGGATCCACCTGGCTCATGTTGCTGCCGCTGTCGCTGCTGCCGCTACCGCTGCCGCTGCTGCCGCTGCTGTTAGTGATTCTACGTCTGACCCATGCTCCCCCCGCCCTTCCCCACATGCAGCGCCATCTGCCCTGATGAGTGGTGCGTGGCACGGACCAGCTGGGAGGAACTGGCAGCCTGCTGGGATGGGGAGGAGGCAGCCAGGCGGGCAGGCGCTGCGGTCGCAGCAACCGCTCCCGCCTTCAGTTGCCGCTGCGGGTGCTGCGTCGCCGTTCCGCTGCGTCCATGCTTCTTGCCGTACACTGCTCGCCGCCAGTGGCTGAGCTCAGCTTTGCAGTTGGAGCGGCTGCAGCTCACTCGCTCGTTTGCATCCTTGTTGAATCGCAGGATTGAGTCGTGGGAGGAGCACCGCGCCAACGGCACCTGGTGCGCATGCTGTGCCTGCTCTGCCGGCTGCTCCTGCTCTGCATCTTGCATGCTGCATGGCTGGAAGGGGCTCACGTGACTTGGCTGCTGCTGCTGCTGCTGCTGCTGCTGCTGTTGTTGCAGTGGTGCTTCCCCCAGCCGGCACCATGTTGAGCGGCCAAGGAGCAGCCGCTTTCCTTTGCGGGACCTGCCCATTCAACTGCTCACTGTGTTTTGCATCTTTCGTTGTGTGCAGGTGGGGCAAGTACTGAAGGGCTAGCACGCTGGCGGCGGCGGCCAGCAGCGGCAGGCGCGGCATAGGACAGCCCCACGGCCCGGCGCATCGCCGGGCGCGCCCGGGCTGCCGCGCCCGCCCTGCCCGCCAATCTCCATGCGCCCAGTCCCTTGCTTGTGCTCTACCCCCCTAGGAAGCTATTGCTCAACTTATTTGCATTGTGCCCCGAGCTCGCGGCTGCCCTGAAGGGCGGCCCACCCGCTGGGCGGCTGTACCCTCCCCTCCCTTGCTTCGCCCCGACCCCCGGGCGGTGGCACGGCGTCACGCCGTGCCGTGCACGCTGCCTGCCGGTGACGAACGAAACAGCAACCGCAAACACTCACCCTCACTCACTTGTGCGCTCCCTGTTCCCTCCTCTTGTTATGCTTATGTGTAACCTGCCTATATACCAGTGAGCTGGGAAAGCTGGGCTGCACCATTACATGGATGAGGGTGGATGGAGTGGCACGATGCGAGCCTTGAAGAAGGGAGTGGGGCGGTGTGTGGCGATCACCTGCTTACCAAGCAGCAGGCATGGATGGAAATGTGGGCATTGACGAGTGCGGGGGGTTGCGGTGGGATGGATGATTGTATGGGGTGAGGATGGATGGATGGGCACATACAAACCAGGCGGGCGCTACGCTCTCTAATCGATTAGTACGCAAGGAATTCGGGGCTCACAGCAGGTGGAACATGGCAGCCAGGGCGGCCCATGCAAACAGGGAGCGCCCAGTGGATGCCCCGCTCTTTGCAGGTGCGGCCACCTCTGTGCCAGCGGCCGGGGCCTCAGTGGGCAGTCCGGAGCCGGCAGCACCGGCAGCCAGGGTGGCATCAGCCGGGCCGGCAGACATCAGCTGCAGGGCCAGGCGGTCGCTGCGCCCCTGGCAGTACTGAGCGGCGGCGGCCTCGCAGGTGGCGGCATCAGGGAAGCGGTTGGCGTTGCCCTGCGGGGGAGGGTTTGTGGGGTGGGGATGGTAAAATAAAAGGTGGGGAGGGAGCGAGAGCAGGCTGTGAGATGTGGTGGCAGCAGGTGGCGGTGGAAAGGGCAGCAGCCTGTGCCGGGAAGCAAGCCATGCCAGGCATCTCTCAAGCCCCTGCCCACCAGGCAGCCGCCGCACAGGAACTGGTTGCAAGCACTTGCAGCGAAGCAAACCCCACAGGGTGCACTGCTCTCCAAAGCAAAGCGGCACTCAACACCAAGCCCACCTGGCAGCCGCCGTACAGGAACTGCTCGCACGCGCCGGTGGCAGCGTTGTAGAACCAGGAAGGGATGGCGGCGCGGCAGGGGCCCTTGTCGGCTGCCAGGCTGCAGAACTCGCTGCTGGCGGGGCCCTGCAGGAGGGGGGGAGGGGAGCTGGGGAATGCCATGTGGGCAATGAGCACTGCTTGAGTGCAGGGAAGCACAACTCGCTGGGGGTGGGGCCCTGCGGGATGGGCGAAGTACTGTGGGTGAAGAGGGCACTGCTGGGAGAGGCAGGCTGGCGGCACCGTCGCAGCAGGGCAGCAAGGGAGCATAGCAATCTACACAAACGCAGGACCAGCATGCACACAGCCAGTTTCAGATTTGTTCGCTCAGCAGCCCTCCCACCTCGGCAGCTGGGGCGGCGGCGGCGCCGGCGGCCTTGGTCTCTGGCACCGTGCACAGCTTGCAGGTGGCGCGGCAGAAGCCGCCCTCGACCAGCCAGGCCTCGGTGCACTGCAGGAGGCGGAGGAGGTGCAATGGAGGCAGATGGAGAAAGCGGGGTGCACCATGGTACCAGCACTGGAGATGCGGGAGGCAGGGCGGCCTGCTTTGAAACCCTACCTCCAGACACCTCGACCATGCCAGGCCCCAGCCCTACCCCACACCAACCCAATCACGTGCGCACCTTGCCCCACGCCGCCTGCTGCGCGCAGGTGAAGTTGTCGGGCGTGGGCAGGTCGTCACAGGGAGCCGCCGCTGGCTGCTCTGTGGCAGGCGGCTGCGCTGGCTGCGCCGGCTGGTCCACAATCGGCTGCTCCGCGCCAGCAGAGGTGATGGAGAGCGAGGGCTCCTCAATGCTGGTCACAGCCGCCATGCCTTCTTCCTCAAAGGGTGCCACCACGGAGCACGTGCTGCCGCTCCAGCCGCAGCGCCCGGCATCCGTCACTTTGCCCTGGCACTCTGCTGCGGAGCGGAAGCTGCCGCACGTGACCTGCAGGGGTTGGCGACGGGGGCCGGGGTTGGGTGGCAGTGAGTGGGGCAGGCAGGAGCGGACCTGTGTGTGGGGTGGCAGCAGGTGGCAGGAACGAGAGAGAGATGCTATGGCAGACAGAGGAAGGCAGCAAGGTTGCAGGTGGGCGATAGCGCGTCTGTGTGCAATGGTTGGCCACAAAGGAACCGCCATGCCTGGGCTCAGAATGCCAAGCTCGGCAGCACAGCAAGCGACAGCCTGCCCCCACCACTCGCCGCATGTGCCGCCGGCAGGCTGGCCACCGCCAGCAGCGCCGCCAGCAGCAGACAGGCCAGGGGCCTCATGGATAGAGGGTTCGTGTGTTGCAGAGGTTGGCTGCTCCTGCAACGCATGAGGGGGCGGGAAGCATGAGAGAGGCGGCGCAGCGGTTGAGCGGTCGACAGCAGATGCCCACGAGGCACCCCGCGGCGGCGGTGCAGGGCGTCCTCATGGCGCCTCCGGGCCCTGAACGGCTCGCTGACAATGCTGGCTCCAAGCAGCAACACCTGGGGGGCGGCGGGAGTGCAGGCCCGAGCTGCGAGCGCGAGCGCAGGTTTGGCAGGTTTGGCAGGGTGGCGCCGAGGTCGCCTGCAGCTGCTTTACCGCAAATTTTATGCACGATCGGTTGCCGAGCACCAGCGAGCAGCGAGTTTAATGCCCGACTGCGCGTGCATGGGCCCCTTTGGCCGCTTCCATGCGGGTGGGGCCCCTTCAAGCCGGCCAAACCGCGCTTGCCCCACAAACTGGGTCGCACCCAATTGACCTCTAGCACCATCCCAACCCCCTGCAAGCCGCTGCTGCGGCCGATGGCCAGGCGCGGCCCCTTCTCCCGCTATGCAGCCCTGTTGACCCTGCTCCTCGTGGCCGGCGCGGCGGGCCGCGCGCTGAGGCAGGATGAGGAGGCCTCGCCGTCGCCCGAGTGGGAGGAGTCGCCGGCGGAGGAGGAGTGGGCGGAGTCGCCGCCGCCCGACGAATCGCCGGAGCCTGAGAGCTCCCCTGAGGGCAGCGACTACAGCTCCCCCGACCCCTACCCCTTTGTGGTGGCGGTCATGAAGGGTGATGCAGCCTTCTGCTCCGGCGCCCTCATCGCACCCCTGGTGAGCGTAGCGGCAGTTTGGTGCGGGCGGCCCCATGCCGCCGCCATCTCCCGCCGCATGCATGATCTCGCGCTGCCCGGGCCTCGCCCGCCATCTGTCCTGCTGCTGATCTCCTCCGTGGCTCTTGCCCTCCTCTGCCAGGTGGTGCTCACCTCGGCGCACTGCGTGGTGGGCTCCAACAACCAGACAGAGGAGGTGTGGGCGCGCCTGGGCTGGCCTGACCTCAAATCCAGGTGGGTGGGCAGGTGGGGGCACCTTGAAGTGTCAATGAGCTGCTGGGGTGGCTGGCTGCCCAGGCAGCTGCAGTGGGTAGCATGCCCCTGCATGCTGGCATGGCTGTCCGCACGTGAGGGCAGCGAGCAGCAGCCGTGCCCACGTGGCTTGGCCTCAGGCACAGTCTATCGGGCCCGGCGGACCATGCCGACACTTTGCCCCTTCCCACCCCTACTTGCCGCTGCAGCACTGCGGTGGATGGAGCCGAGGAGCGGGGTGTGGCACAAGTCATTGTCAATCCCTCTTGGTGAGGCCAGCTGCTGGTTCAGCAGCCCTGCCGCCCTGCCCTAGCGCGTTTCCCGACGCTGTGCCCCTCCGGTACGGCTGGCATGCATGCCAGCGCATGCAGCGCAGCTGTGCCCCCCTCCCCTGGCTGCCTGTGTAGCTTGGCGCAGCGCATTGCCTGGGGCCACTGGGGGCTGCTGATTGCACCCTGCTGCTACCTTTGCTGAGGCCCGCCGCTGGGGTGCACCCCTGCATGCCGCCTTTCGCGGCCTGCCCTCCCTTCCTCTCACTTTTTACCCGAGCCCCCGGCCCGAACCCATGCGCCTGCCGTTAACCGTACCATATTTGCCCTCCCCAACTTGCAGGTACGCCAACCCACACCCCGCCAAGGAATCCTCCGACCTGGCGCTGCTGGTGCTGGACTCCCCCTCTGAGATCACGCCCATCAAGCTGCCGGCGGAGGGGCTGCAAGTGGAGCCGGAGACGCCCGTGTGGAATGCCGGCTACAGGTGAGCCGCAATCCGGCTTTGTAGCAGGCGCAGGCTGCCGCGCTGCTGGCAGGGAGCGTCAGCTCTGCAGGTGGCAGTGCACGCCGGCAAGGTTTGGACCTCGAGCAGTGTCGTTTGGCGTCGGTGAGTGCCTCACAACGCCGTATTGTTGTGCCTCCTTGGTTGCAGCGTCAGCTCTGCGGGCGGCAGCGAGACGATGGCGAGGGTGGATCTCAAGACGCTGGACAGGGAGGAGTGCCGTGCCACGTTTGACGCGTTCTGGGAGGTGGGTTGCTTTTAGCGGACGGAATTTGCTGGGAGTGGGTTGCTTTTTTGACAGAAGTGGCTGCCATGACCAAACACATGCCTGCCCAGCTACCGATGTGGGCAGGGAGGATTGCCATGGTGGAGGTGGGAGGCGATGTGTTGCAACTGCACTGCCGCCCACCACCTGCAAAGCATGGCAGCATGACCGCCTGTGGGTGCGCCGCCCGCCCACCTGGCAGCTGGGCGCATGGGCTGTGCTGTGCCTGCTGCCTCGTTCCAGGAAGTTGAAGAGCATCTCCAAACCGCTGGCTGCACATGCAGCTGTTCTACAAGGCCACCGATGCCATTCTGGACCTGCAAATGTGCACCACCGGGGAGGTGGAGGGGCAAGCCACCTGCCGCGGCGACTCGGGTGGGTTTACTGCTTGCTGCGCCTACTACCGGCCGTGCCTTGCTGCCCTGCTGCTGCTGCCGTGCCTGTTGCACCCTGGCCAGGAGGCAGGCTGTGAAATGCAGTGTGGCAACGCTTGGCAGGCCACCTGCCGCGGCGACTCGGGTGGGTGCTGCCTCTCCCGCTACCCCTCCTACCCTGCTGCATGCGCCCGTGCCCGCACGATGCACGCGGTTGACCCCTGAAGACCTCTGAACCGACGTCCTTTCCTCACCCACAGGCGGCCCGCTGGTGCTGGGAGAGGACGAGGATGCCACCCTGATTGGCGTGCTGGCCTGGGGGACCAGCGGATCCTGCGACAGGTGAGCACTGCAGTTGTGTGTGGGACAAGCTGCCGCCGCCGCTGCCGCTGCCGCTGCTGCTGCGGCGGCGGCGGCGGCCCAGCCCACTTGTTTCCACGACCCCCGAATGGCATGCTGTGCCTGCCTTGCCTCTGCTTGCAACACCATGCCGGGGCAGGGACCGCCTGACTCATGTACCCCCTGCTCAGCTGGTCTGCTTTCAGGTAGACCTTCAGTGCAAACCAACCAACCAACCAACCACTTGTGCTTCTTCGCAAACTAACCAACCACTTGTGCTTCTGGCATGCGCTCCCTTGCAGCCCCAAGCCCGACTCTGTCGACTTTTGGTCGTCGCTGCTCAACGCAAGCAACCGGCAGTGGGTAGAGGACCAGCTGGCCTCCCTGGGCCAGACCTCCACCTCTGCTGATGGCGGCGACAGCTCTTCCGCCGATGGCGGCGAGGAGCCGTAGGCCGACGGCGGCAGCGAAGCCGGCGCGGAGTGAGAGGCAGCAGCTCTGGGCAGCGTGCTCCACGCTTGCGGGCCGATGCTGCTGCGCCCGTGGTGCCTCGTTTTGCCGTCCATTGCAGATGTGCGCGCAAGGCACTGTCCTATCTCCCCCTCCCCCTTCCCTTGCCCCTCTCTCTCCCTCTCTCTCCCTCTCTCCCCTCCTCTCCCTCTCCAGCCCCACTGTCTGCGTGCACCGGCCCATCCAAACCGAATGCAGCACTGAATCGTTGCTTTTGCAAACTCAAGATACGCTCCCCATCCAGCTCCATTCTCTCTGCTCTCGCCTGCTCAAGCCGCGGTTCTTCTGAACCCCACTTGGCTTACCTGCCGTTTGGCCGTTTTGCGACCCATGCCCTCCTCTCGCCCCCCTCCATTGCCCCCACGCTCAACCCACCATCGATCTGTCCGCTGCTGAGGGCGGCCGCACGCCTGCTCCGCACCCAGCAATGCACACCTCATCCCCAAGCCCACACAACGAACGTCCCTGACCCCCTAAGCGCTGTGCCTGCCCGCCCTTGATGAGGCAGGCGGCGCGCGGCCGCTGAGAACTCGCGGCCTGTAGTATTTTTCACACGTGAGCCCCCTTTTTCCACCCCCATTCGTTTGTTGATCCCTTTGCGTATCTGTGATTCCTTCCGATTGATTGGAGGCTTGGGGCCTGCGCACAGCAGGCAGCGGTGTGCGGCAGAGCGGGAAGAGCGAGCAAGCGCAGCGGGCGGGGCGGCGGAGTCAATTGAGGTGCCAGACCGCGATCGCGAGCGCTTTATGGACGGCTGTATCATGACACTGAGCTTGCTGCTGGCACTGGCGGCCCTGGCGGCCGCTGGGGGCGCGGCGCCGGTGGCCAAGCCCGCGTGCCCCATCCCAAGCGGCCCCGTGCAGCTGCCAGCGATCACCGAATCGGGCTACCTGCAGATCGATGCGCAGGGCAGCAAGCTCTTCTTCGTTTACTCGGAGACTTCCTCCAGCGACTCCAGCGCCCCGCTGCCCATCACGCTGTGGCTTCAGGTGAGCTGTGGCATGTCTGGCATGTGCGCTGGGCAGCAGCGATCACCGCGGGCGCCCGCCAGCCAGCTAGGGTTCAGCCCGCCGCCGCCTGCTTTGCAGGGCGGCCCGGGCTGCTCCTCTCTGTTTGGCGCGTTCTACGAGCTGGGACCTCAGCTGGTGGACGAGGATCTGGGATTGCAAGCCAACCCAGGTTCGGTCGGAGCGTTCAACGCCTCATCATAGTGTTGCGCCGCTGCTGCTCGTGCTGTTGCCGTCTGCTGCCGTTCGCCCCTGCTGTAACAAAACAAGTAAGGCTTGCATTGCTACACCGTCTCCACTGCACCCGTCGTTGCATATTCTGTGCAGGCTCCTGGGCCAGGCGCTCCGCCCTGCTCTTCATCGACCAGCCGCTCGGCACCGGCTTCAGCGTGGCAGGTACAGGCTGTACAGGCTGCTAGCTGTGCAAGAGCCCCTGCCTCGAGGCTGCCTCCACTTACTGCCTGCTGCGCAGCTTTCTGTGCCCCTGACGTCTGCTCCCCACTGGCAGCGTGCGCGTCAATGCCAATGCTGTGCTCTCACCTTTCTCTGCTCACAACTAGCGCAGGCGGCAACCGCACCGTCCCCACCGACGAAATGACGCTGGCTGCCGACCTGTATGCTGCGCTGCAGGCAAGCCGCCACTCAGGCTCCCAGGCATGGCAGGCTGTAGCAGTAGCAGGCTGTACCAGTGCGGTATGACACCGCTCCTTTGCGGAGGCCTTGCTAGCTAACTCTGCACCATCGGTGCTGCTGCCATCACCAACCGCCAGCGCCAACATGATCTCCTAACCCCCCACAGTGCAGGCGTTCTTCAAGGACCGCCCCAAGCTGCAAAGCCGGCCATTCATCATCGCTGGAGAGAGCTACGGGTGAGGGCGGGAGGGAGGCCACCTGTTGCATGTGGGGCCGGGCTGGCGGACTGTGAAGCACTACCTTTGTGCTGAAGGCGCACTGGAACCCGACAAGTCATGTGGGTTACCCCCCCTGGTCCACAGGGGCAAGTACGTGCCCTCTCTGGGCCACTTCATCCTCTCGCAAGCGGCCACACTGGGCGGCGCTCGCTCCCTGGGCCACCTACGAGGCACTCCCAACCGCGCAGCTCGCCTGGCAGCCCTGCAGCGCCGCCCGCTGCCGCCCCGCTTGGCGGCAGAGCGGCCGCTGCTGCGGGAGGCGCCGCTGTTCGACCTACGAGGCTTGGCCATTGGCAACGGGCTGACCGACCCAGCCGCACAGGTGAGGTGCACAAGCGGCCTGTGGGTGTGGCCTGTGGTCCCTACAACTCTTGAGTATACTGCTTGCTCGCAAGCCTGCAGGCTGCTCCTCTCCAGCGTGCTCTTCCCACCCAGCACCCCTGCCTAGGTGTTGGCTTGCCGCGATTGCAACGTGAAACCACACGGCATGCGCACCACTTTGTCCGCAGGTGCAAGCCGTAGCCGGCGCTGCGTTATTCAGTCTGAAACTCTATCAGGCTACATCGATGAGCAGCAGCGCCTGCCTCTCATCTCTGCTATTGGCCTGTTTGTCCTGCCCACAGGTGCAAGCCGTGGCTGACGCTGCCTTCTTCCAGGGCTACATTGATGAGCAGCAGCGCCTGCACGCCAGCACCCTGCAGCTGGAGACTGTGCAGCTGATCGCTGTGGGTGAGCGCAAACAGCGGTGCTTCTTTGCAATGCGGGCACAGCAGCTGGAAACTGTGCATTGTTTTTTCATTCATTTCATTTTTGAAGCTCGTCGCTGTGGGTGAGAAGAAAGCGCATCGCACACAGCCCGGGGCAGTGCAGGTGCAGCGCAGCTGCCCTTGCCTGTTGGCGTGTTTCCTCATTCATGAAGCGCTGCTCGATGTTGCGATTGCCTTGTGTGCTGCAACGCCGACGCACTAAGGCTCCCCTGGCCCCCTGCTCAGGCCCCTCCACACACCTGCAGGCCGCTGGCAGGCGGCGCGTGCCATTCCAGCCTACATGCCGCCCCGCTAACAAGGCCCGCCCCCTTTCTTGTGGCTGCCCGCAGGCCGCTGGGAGGCGGCTCACGCCATGCGCAATCGGGTGCTGGGCTTCGTGCAGGAGGCGGCCGGGGCGGCAACGCTGCTGGACATCCGCAGGCACGCCTCAGCTGCACTATGGGGATGACACTGGTGCAGAACGGTGGCTTGCAGCGGGCGGTCAGGCTCTCTCTTGAGCGCAGCACGCTGATATGTGTGGTAATGTTGCCTCCAATGCGGCTGCAGGTACGAAGATTACGATGCTCGCAAGCTGGTCGACTGCTACCTCAACCTGCCAGCCGTGCAGGCAAGCAGCCGCTGCCTCTCAGCTGCTGTCGCCGTCGCCGCTGCACCTGCTGCTGCTGCTGCTGCTGCTGCCACTGCTGCTGCTGGTGCCGCCGCCGCCGCCACTGCTGCTGCCACTGCTGCGGCTGAACCCCAATCTCGCCCTGCCATCGCCTGCCATCTCACTGCCCTCCCATCCACCTCCCATCCCTTGCAGGAAGCCCTGGGTGTGGAGCCAGTGGGCACCCGCTATGAGGCCTGCTCAGCCGCGGTTGGGTCGGCGCTGGGCCCCGATGTGATGCAGAGCGTGAAGCGGCTGGTGCCCGACCTGCTGGAGGCGTATCCGGTGCTGCTGTACCAAGGTGGGCGGTGCTTGCGTTTGCTGCCTGGGCGGGGCTGGCGCTGGGCCTGGGAAGTGATGCGGAGCACCAGTAGCTGGCTTCTGGTGTGCTGGAGGCCGGTGCTGCTAACCCCTGCCCGCCTTCCCTGCCCGTCTGCCCTCCCATCCAGGCGCGCATGATGCTCAGGATGGTCCCGCATCCAATGAGGCCTGGATGGCTGCTTTGGAATGGGAGGGCTCTGCCAGCTTTGCGGCGGCAAAACGGCACATCATTCGAGCCAGGGATGTGCGCAGCGAGGCGAGCTGGCATGCAGACGACAGCAGTGGGAGCGGCATGAGCAGCGGCGGCAGCGGATCCCACCTCCTCTTGCTGGGGCAGCCGCGCAGCAGCAGCGGCGGCAGCACACCTGTACCAGCCGGCCGGCCCGCACAGCAGCGGCGGCTGCTGGTCCACAATCTGGCAGCCGGGACGGATGGCGGTGGAGAGCAGCTGGCGAGAGGGGCGGCAGCTGGTGCCCGCAACAGCGGCGGCCGCAAGCCGGCGGGCAACCCCGTTGTGGCATATTGGAAGCAGGGCGGCGGCCTGACGCACGTAGTGCTGACCGATGCCGGCCACATGGCCCCCCGTGATGCTCCAGAGGCAACTCAGTGGATGTTTGAGCGCTGGGCGGCATCGGTTTCCCAGGCGGCATGAGGCAGCGGCATGAGGCAGCTCGGCGGCGAGGGGTGCCTGCAGCACTTCTGGCTGCCTTTTGTTCTCCATGCCTGCACTGCATCAGTTGCGTCTATTCATGGCTGCTTCCAGCTGTGGATGCCAGCAAGGGGCCGTGCAGCAGGTTGAGAAGCTGGCGGCAGGCACCCACGCTGCGCCCGCCTAGTTGGACCGTCCAAGGGCCGTTGCGGCAGCGGCTCATCGCCGCCGCCATACATGGCAGCTCGCCCATCGGTCGCCCTCGTCTTGCGCTGGCTTGCGGGGTTGCATCAGAGAGGTTGCAGGCAGCTGAGCAGGTGAGCGGGGGAAAGACGCGTTCAGGGCAACGTTGCAGTCCACGCGGCTGGCCTGCGCCAAGAAGCTTCCTGCCCTGCTGATCCAAGGCCTTTCACCAGTCCAACCACGGCTTTGTTTGCAGGCACCCGCTCCCAACCCTCTTCGAGCACTCGCAGCCACAACCCCTCTCCGCTCACCATGAAGGGCCTGGCGCTCCTGCTGCTGGCCCTGGTGGCCGGCGCCGCGCTCAGCGGTGCTAGGCCAGGTGAGGGAGGCTGTGCGGTGGCGGCAAGCGGTGCTGTGCGGCAGCGGCGGCGGCGCCAGCGGTGCCACCGCCTGGTGGGACTTGCTTGGACTTGCGTGCCAAACCCAGCTGCTTTGATCACCCGATCAAGCAGCACCCTCAACACGTGCGCCACCCTGCGCGCCTCCTGCAACTCCCCTCTGTGTGTGTGATCACAAGCAGCACCCGCCTGCCGCCCATGCACCCACCACCCACCGCCCGCCTGCCGCAGACCCGCACCACCGCCACCTCAGCCAGGACGCCTCGGCTCAGGCCACCGCCATTGCTGATGCTGTGGCCAAGGGTGACACCCAGGCAGCGGCAACAGCCATCGCCCAGGCCATCAGCTCGGGCAACGCAGACGCAGTGACTGCTGCAACCGCGATCGCAGGTAGGGGAGGGGCGCTGGCGCTTGTGGGCGCGTGGTAGGCGCGGGTCTGCTGCCTGCCGCCTGCAGACTGCCCGCTTTCGGAGGGCTTGCATGTCTCCCCTGGCGGCACTGCTTGCAGGATCACGCCGGGGGCATCGCAATCGGCCCAAATCCCACCCCATCCCCCACCTGTCACAATGCCCCACCGCGCAGCCGCCTCTGGCAACAGCAACGCCATCGCTGAAGCCGCCGCCAAGGCAACCAGCCAGGGCGCCAGCGCCACTGTGAGTGTCAAGAGTCAAGGGGGTAGCCTGCTCTGAGAGCGGTTTCTGAGGCGCGCGGACCAGAGGGGTGCAGTTTGCTTGCAACGGCCTCTCAGATTGCTCACGGCCCTCCAGGCACCGCTTCCTAGGCCGCCTGTGGTCCCTGCTGCCCTGAACCACCCCGCTGCACACCATGTCCTGCTCGCTCGCTGCAGGCCGTCGCGAGCGCCATTTCCGAGGCCACCGGCCAGACTGTGGATCCCAACGCCCTGACCTCTGGCAACTCCCAGGCGGTGTCCAATGCCATCAACACCGGCACCGGCAGTGAGTAGCTGGCTGGCTTGTTTGAGAGCCCTGCCTGGTTGAGGTCCCTGCCTTGGCCTTGGCTGCTTGGGCGCACCTTGTACCTGCTGCCCTGCTTGCACAGCGTCCAGTGCCAGCTTGCAATCTGCGTTCACGCCTGCCACAGTGCACCGCTCCGCACCACCCAGCCCGGTTCCTCTTTCCTCCCTCCCTCCCCTCCGCCCTTGCTACCCAGCCTGCTCCTCTCAAGCCTCTTCCACTGCCGGCGGCTTCAGCCAGCAGTCCACCGCTGTGGCCGATGCTGTGTCCACCGCCGTCGCCAACATCTGCGGCGGCGGCGATGCACAGGCGCAGGCCACTGCCGCCGCCCAGGCCACCGCCAAGGTGAGCGTGCAAGGTCCCGCAGCAGCACTTCCACCCGCTCCGGATTCTTAGTCCACAGCAAACCTTCACTCCCATGCTCATGTTAGCCGCCGCGGGACTCGGCAGGCACCCTTCCCCTCACCTCCAGCACTCCTCCCTCTGCCCCGCCTGTAGGCCACCGCTGAGGCGTTTGCTTCGGCCGCCGCTTCCGTCCAGTCCTCTCCCGGCTGCTCCGGCTGTGCCTCTGCCTCCGGCACAGGTGAGGGCTGGATGGGTTGGCTGCTGCCACACTTGCACGCACAAAGCCATGCACAGTGTCCTGCGCAATGCTGTGCATGCACACCAGGCTCGGTGCAGGGGAGGGGCGGCTCCCTTGGTGCAGCAGCACGCCAACAGCGTGACCGTCCTGCTGGCTGCGCCAGTCCACTGCTCAGACACCTGCCTGCTCTGTCTCCCCTGCACAGCCACCGCCGTCGCCACCGCCATTGCCAAGGCCTCTGCCACGGCCATTGCGGAGGCGGGCAACAAGTGCTGCCCCACCCAGGCCCAGGCCATCGCCAACGCGCTGGCCATTGACAAGCAGGTGGGGAGGAGCGAGCTCGGCCAGGGGGATCTTTGCCTGCACAGCTCCTTGCGGCGTGCTGCGCCTAGCCTGTCTGCCCTGCAGCCCACAGCCCGCCACTCTGCTGCCAACATAACCTCACTGACTCTGCTCTGCCAATACAACCTCACCGACCGTCATGCTGCCCTCGCTGCCCTTCTGCTCTTAATGCTCCCTCCAGATCGCCACAGCCACCGCCTCGGCGGCCGCCGATGCCTGCGCCAGCGGCGGCGGCAGCGCCAGCGCATCCTCCACTGCCATTGCCACGGCTGTGGTGAGCCGCGTGCAGCTGCTGCTTGCGCAAGTTGTGGAGGGAATTGGGGGGTGAGGGGGCGTGGTGATGGCAGGATCATCAGCAGGAGGGAGCTGTGGTTGCTGGCAACCGCAAGTGCGTTAACCGACTTGTCCGCTCCCAGCGCAGCCCTGCCCTCACCGGCTGCTGCCTCTTCCCTTCCATGCCAGGCCGAGGCCACAGCCAGCGCCTACGCCGACGCGTTTGCCAAGATCAAGTCTTGCTCCCAGGCCCAGGCTGGCGGCACCAGCGGCGCACAGACGGGTGAGCTGTGGTGTGGTGTGGCGTGTGTGCGGCTGGCGGCCGGGGAGCGCTCACCGTATGTGTTGTTGGGCGGCATCAGCGGTGCACCTGCATGTCAATGCAAGCTGACTGCACTCATCAATGAGATGCTCCAGTCCCGCTGTGCTGTGCTGCGCTGTGGTCATTCCCTGCCATCACCGGCTGCTAGCCCTGTTCTTCTTTGCCTGCAGGCCAGGGCCAAACCCAAGGCCAGGGCCCAACCCAAGGCCAGGGGCAGACTCAGGGCCAGGGCCAGACGCAGGGCCAGGGCGGCGGCCAGAACCTCCAGAAGTGTTTCGGCTTTGTGAACGTGAGCGGCTGGCTGGCTTGATGGGTTGCAGAGCTGGCAGCAAGCGGGGAACCTCAGCAGGCACATGGCAGCGAGTTGCAGTGCTAGCCGCTGGTTACCAAGCAAGCTGGCAGCCTGGCCACTTGCAGCGCCAGCATTGATGTTGCTGCCGCCTGCTGCTCCCCTCCATCGCCTTGCCTGCAGGACCAGTGCTGCAAGACGGGAAAGGACCGTTGCGTGTGTGCCGGCAACTCCAACAACTTCTGCACATGGGGCAAAGTGGTAAGCAGGGAGGAAAAACATGGGGGTGCGTGTTAAGCAGGGGTGGGGCAGCGCTGCTCGATCCTTCTGGGTGGCAGCTGCGCCGTGCAGCATTGCGTTTGCTGCCGTTGTGCTGTCTCTCAGTGCCACCCGTGCCTCCTGCCCCCTCTCATGAGCAGCCCGGCAGCAACCCGCCCGTGTACGGCCCCCTGATGGGCAACAACGTCGCAAACCAGGGCCGCTGCAGCTGCTGAGCAGCAGCCCTGCTGACCGATCAGTCATGAGCTTGCCTAACAGTCTACACTCTGTGGGCTGGGCGGCTGGCGTTGCAGCCGCAGGGTGGCGGCCGCCAGCGCACAGCACCGTGTGAAGCATTTACGTGCCGCCCGTACAGATGGCGGCAGCTGGGAGGCTGCTGTCCCAACGCCTTGCCCCTGCCGCCTCGTCTCCCGCCTTGCAAGAGCGCAATTTCAGAACAATCCTCCCGGCGGGGCACCCCTCCCCCTGACTGTTGGAGGCAACTCCAACCGCAACCTTTGCCCTGCGCCGCCCAAACCCCTGCTTGATCATGTCCAGTGCGTGCACACACTGTGCCTTTTCCTAAGCCTGCCCTGTAAATGCTGTGTGGCAAGGCGGTGCCGCTGCCGGCGGCACAGCGCGCTCGGCAGGGGTGCAAGCTCTGGGCAGGGCGGCTTTGTGCAGGCGGTAGCATTCTCGCTGCCCTCCAGGAGTTGCGATCTTGCAGCGCCATGACTGTGGGGCGCCCCTCCCCGCTTGGCAGCCTTTCAAACGACTGCCTCACGGCGATCCTGGCGCTCGTGCCGCTGCAAGAGCGGTGAGATGCTTTAGGGCGGTTGGACGGGGCAGATCGGGGCGCCCGCTGTGCTCTGCTTGCCTCCGCCGCTGCCCTGCTGCCGCCGCTCGACCACCCTGCCGGCACCATCACCATCATCTCTGCAGGCTGGCCACCTGCGCCCTGGTGTGCAAGCGCTGGCGGGGGTTGGTGACAACCGAGGCGCAGCTGCTGCAATCGCTGGAGCTGAAGATCAGCAATGACTCAGGCTGGCATCGGCGCCGCAAGGGGGCCAGCAAGCCGGTGGCGGATGGGGAGCAGCGCCTCCGCTCCCTGCTGCGCTTCCTCAGCGCCGCAGCGCCGCATGTGCGGCAGCTGGACCTGCACCTGGACGCGCCACCGCATTACACAATACAGGCGATGCGCCAGCTGGCAGCCGAGGTGCAGGCCTGCCTGGCGCGCTGCGCCAGCGTGGAGAGCCTGACCCTCGGCCTGTGCGACGTGCCATGCACGCTGGGCCCCTGGCTGGCGCCGATGGCGGGCAGCCTGGGCCGTCTGAAAGTGGGGTACACATCCGCCAAGCTGCACGGGGATGCTTGGGCGCTGTGGCCCCAGCCTGAGGGCCTGGGGGCCTGCACCCAGTTGGAGGAGTTGTCCGTGGATGGGAGGGGCTGGCTGGAGGCGCCCGCTGCCGCCTGCTGGCCGCCGAGCCTCACCAGCCTGGAGATGCACCTGCCCCACGCTTTGCAGCTGCCGGCGTCGGTGAGCCGAGGCGCTGCATGTGATTGTGTGGTTATTGGGCCGGCAAGTTTGTTGCCACGGTTGCAACTGGTGTGGGATCTAGCCTTACCTGCATTCCGTGCCCCCCACCCACGCAACTTCACTCAATCCCACTCAACCCCACCCCCTATCAACAACTGTGCGCAGATGGCAGCGCTCGGCTCGCTGCGCCGCCTGCGGGTGGCCAAGTTTGACGGCAAGCCCGGCACGTGGCAGGCCCTGTCCCAGCTGACCGCCCTGCAGCAGCTGGAGCTCGAACGCTGCAAGTAAGCCTCTTATGTGGGCAGCGCTGCTGCGACGAAGCTGTAGCATAGTGTGCTGCACAGTGGCATGCGGTGCCTGGACTGTGCTGTGGACAGTTTCAGGGCAGGGCAGCGATGACGCGGGCTGTCTTGCAGCAGTTATTGCTCAACAGCGCGCTGCGAGTGAGCAAGGCGGGGTGTTCAGCGCGAGGCAGGCCAGCTTGGGAGCCCAGCGCTGCTGTGTGCCCAGCTTGGGAGTCCAGTGCTGCATGTGTGTATGTGCGGACAAGTGTCTGCCATCTTCTGCCTCATCGCACCTGACCTGACTGACATGCATTAAATGCAGTCAGAAACTTTCTGAGCTCGGCCCCGTCTACCACCCCCGCAGGTACCTACCAGCCCCCACCCACCTGGCCGCACTGGAGCGCCTGCAGTCGCTGGAGCTGCTTTCAACGCCAGGTGGGATTGACATTGGAGCTCTTGGCTCGCTCTCCGGCCAGGCGGGTGGCACACGTAGCAGCCCAAGCACCCTGCTGGGCCTCCTGCTGCGCTGGCGACCGTGAGTCGAGCCTCTCCTGACCGCCCATCCCCCCTCTCTGCCCTGCTCTGCACCAGCAGGTCGCGATGCAAATGATGTGCGCTGGAGCGACTCTGAAGATGAGGAGGAAGAGGAAGAGGCAGCTGAGATCAGCCCGGCAGAGGAGGTGGAGGCGGCACTGGCGGCGCTGGGCGGGCGGCAGCTCACACACCTACAGCTGTAAGCCATGACATGCGTCATCCCTGTGGGGGGCAAGCACTTGCTACCGTGCAAACTGCAGCTGTAGCAGTTGCGAGCTGAGAGCTCGCAATCGCGCCCTGCTGCTTCACCAGCTGTTTACAGCTGCCGTGCTTGACACCCTCCAGCCTCACTTGTCACGCAAATCTGTTCACCTCTCCTGCCATCCTCTGCAGCGCCGGCTGTGACTTCTTGGCGGTCCCGCCACAGGGGCTGTCGCACCTCTCCAGCCTGCGCTCGCTCAGGTGTGCTTGAGTTGGTGTGTCCGCGTCGTATGCCGGCGCCGCATGTTGGTGGTGCCTGGCACGGCCTGAATGGTGGGAAGCTCTCTGCTCTGTGCCTGTGCTGCACAGCATATCTCAGCATGTGCAGTGTGCAGCGAGCAGGCTAGCCGCGCACCCTAACACGCCCTCCCAGCATCGCATGCCGCTGCCGCCCCCGCTGCTTACCAGCCCACTCCCCGCCGCCGTGCGTCTGTGTCCCGCGTTGCAGCTTTGACTCCGACCTTGATGATGACGTGGAGCTGAGCTGGAAGCCTGTCGAGCTGCCCCCCGGCGGCTGGCACCACAACCTGACGCGCCTGGAGCTGCCGCATGCCATTCTGGGCGCCCCGGCTGTGCTGCGGGCGCTGCAGGCGACCACAGGGCTGGAGGAGCTGACGGTGGGGCGGTTCAGCTTGCCGCCGCGCCAGCCGATGGCAGACGCGCTGCGCTGTGTGGCCTGGGCGGCATCCCTGCCACGCCTGCGGCGCCTCACAGTCGGGCTGTGCGAGGGCTGGAGCGAGGCGCCGCTGGGCATGCCGGCGCAGTACAGCCTCAGCCGCAGCCGGGGCAACTGCTTTGAGATGGACATTGTACCAGCAGAGTCTGTGCTGCAGCGCCAGGCAATCGCAGCCATGGCCGCCCTGGCCAATGCCGTGCTGCAGGTGCAGGCGCGGCGGCCGGGCCTGGCTATCCGGATTGTGAGTCAGACGGATCTGTGCCCCGATGGGCAGGAAGGCGAGTGGGTCCCCTTCTTCTTCTAGTTGCAAGTGTGTTGGCGCATGCTGCCAATCCGATTGTCTTGTAACCCGCCGGTGGGGCACACAATGAAGGCGGTTGAGGATCACCAGCAGCTGGTCGAGCTCAGCGGCGATCTCAATCGGGCTGCAGGACGACAGGCAGGGGGGAGGCAGCGATGGATGTCCCGGTTGCAGCCGTCCTCACTGTCCCAGGCTGGTCGTTCCCAATGTGCCTGCCATTGACCTGCACCCCTCCTCCCGAGAGGTCATGGGGACCCCTTTGCTTGACCCGTGCTGCATGCCATGCTTTACACGCCGTAACGGTCTGCAGTGCTCATACAGTAGTAACTACCAGCTGTTGGTATGCTGATGTTGGTGCTCCCAGCGCTCGATCACTCACACGCGCTCCAAAAGTAGTGCAACACAAGTAGTGCAACTCCACACCAGCCGCAAGCAGCTGCCTGCCGCGCCCTCGTGGCACAGCTCTCTGCTGCTGCGGCGGCTGGGTCGGTCGGCAGGCTGCCCCGTCAGGGCTGCTCGGCTGCAGTGTCGTCGGTTGCTGCCGCGTGGTCTCAACTGATGCTGCCGCTACGCCTCGCTCTTGCCGCCGTCTGCGGGCGCCCACAGGGCCTCGATCTCCTCCAGCGTCTTGCCCTGCGCAGCAGACATGGACAGTTCCCAACTTGGTAGCCAATGGATGGCAGGTGGAGACAGCTGCCCACTGCAGTTGTTGTGCATTGTGCGCCGCTGCACCTGCTGTCCCCTGTATAGTGAATGCATAGAATGCATAGTTGCTCCATTGCATGCGAGCAGGCGGTGCCGCAGTAGTGGCAGCCATGCAGGGCCCGCCGCTGCTGCCGCGGCCCACCTTGGTTTCGGGCACAATGGCATTGATGGTTGCCACCGCCACAATGCCGATGACAGCGAACGTGAAGTACGTGGCTGCGGCACAGACAAAACAGGGAGTGGGCAGCGCAGCATGGGCTCAAGTGATTTGTGTGGGCGCTTGTGTAGGGGGCGAGGCAGAATTCGAGGCTGTTTAGGTGGCTGCGGCACACAGCCAGATGGTATGGTGGGATGGCATGCATTTCACCCTCAGAGTGCGACGCCAGGCCTGAAGCCAGCAAGCAGCCCGCTAGGTAGCAGGAACAGCCGCGCGCTTTCCAACACCCGTCGGGCATACCCCAGGGCAGCTCACCGCCCTGGCCGATCTGTTCTTGCACGCTGGGCAGCAGCAGCGAGACGAGGAAGTTGGAGCCAAAGTTGGTCAGCGTGGCCAGCGCAATGGCCTGGCCCCTGCAGTGATTAGGGGTTGGGCAAACTCGGCTTGGATTGGACTGGACAGCTTCTGTGGCGGAGTCGCGGCTCATGGCAAGGCAGCGGTGCAGACCTGTGCATGCAGGCACCCACCCAGGAGACCCACTGCTCCGGCAGCCTGCGGCTGCCCAGCCATCCAAGCCGCATGCCATAGCTGCCCTGCTGAGCGTGCCGCAATCGCGTCGAACAACCTAACACTCTAAGCCAGACTGTTAAACAACCTAAACCAGCCGGCACCCTAAACCATGCCTGACCTGACTTTGAGGGGGAACACCTCGCCGCACAGCAGCCAGCTGATGGGTCCAAAGGACATTTGGTAGGCACCCACGTACTGCAGGGTTCACGGGAGAAGCGAGGGGGCAACCAGAGGTGAGGGGAGAAGCGGACGGCCATCAGGGGTGCCGCCGAAACATGCATCAGCATTCCGCGGAAGCAGCGAAGATCAATCGGGGGCGAGCGGCGCCACCATACCATGCGTCCGCATGGCAGCCAGCAGCAGCAGCAGCAACAACAACAACAGCAGCAGAGGCGTTGCGGACAGCAGCAGCAGCAGCAGCGTTGCGCACAGCAGCAGCAGCAGCAGCAGAAAGGAGGCGCGCCCATGCACAGCGCAGGCGCACCAGCAGCAGCGCTCCCAGGTTGGTCCAGGCCACCAGTTCAGCAGGGATGGGCAGTACGCCGATCTGTGGCACAGTAGGTAGGGTCAGGCAGTACAGGCTTCACTTTCGTTGCCTCAGCAGCAAGAGAAGGAGAGCCCAAGACCGGGCAAGTGTGCGGGCAGCCGGCCGTGTGGCGTGCTGAAGCACTACCTGCGCACAACGCTCTCAACATGACAGAGCAGCCAGCCAAAGCAGCAGCCTGCCCAGTACTCACCTGCGCCGTGCCCAGCGCCAGCAGCGCAACGACGATGCCGCTCACGCCCCACAGCAGCAGCGGGCGGCGGCCCCACGAGTCCACGGTCGCCACCGCCAGGGCTGCAGAGCAGGGCGAGGGAGTGCAAAACCCCATCAGCGAAGCAGCTGGGTACACGGGGAGCACTAGGAGCAGCGTCCGCCCATGCCCGTGCCTGCTGGAGCTGTGCCAACCCCTGCAACGCGCAGAAGTAATCCGTCATGAGCAGCTTGACGACAACCAGCGCTGTCCACCACACGCGTCGCTCCTGTGCTGCAAGAGGCTCCCCGCCACCCAGCACCCACCTGTCATGAGCAGCTTGAAGAAGCCCAGGATGAGGGACACCCCAGTGGCCTCCTCGGCGCCCGAGAAGCCCGCTGCCTGGAATATTTTCGCTGCATAGGCAGTCGTAAAATAGGCCAGTCAAGATAACGTCTTGGCTGCAATGCAAGGACATGGCCAAGAGCAAGAGCAAGAGCAAGGCAGGCAGGGGTGTCAAGAAGATGCCAGAGCAGCCGGTAACTGCACCTCCTCGCAGCCAGCAACGGCAGGGCAGGCGGGCAGAGCACCCACACCCACCCGCGTAATAAAGCACCGATGGCTGCCCCGTGATCTGCTGGAACAGCATCAAAGACATGCCAATGGCCAGCGGGCGGCGGTACCGTGGCCGCAGCAGCTCCGTGAAATCTGCGGCAGGCAGTGAGCACAGCAGCAGGACGGCTGGGCTGAGACTGGCAGCGGATGGCCAGCGGGCAGAGTGCTGCGGGCGCATCAGGTCCGTGCAATCTGCATGACAGAGCAGCCGCCGGCTATGGCTAAGGAACACCGAATGCAGCGAGTGCAGAGCTGCCTGGAGCGCAGGCCAGCTGCAGAGACCCCATGCAGCGGCAAGGAAGGCAGGCAGCCAGGTGCGATGAAGTGAAGTCGCTACGCACCAAATGCGCCGCCGCCGGACTGAGCCATGGGGCTTGCTGCCATGGCGTCCATGATTTGGTCAATCTCAGCCTGCACAGCGTGGCCAGCATGGCATGCGCAGCATGGCATTGGCGGGCACTCATGCCGGCATGATGCAGCAGCAGCGTGCACTCCATGGCTTGGCAGTGCGCACATGAAATGAAGGAAAGACTGCCAATCAACCCAAGGGCCGAAACGCCCACCTGCACTGCTGCTGATGTGGCAACCCGGCCCTTGGATCGCCGCAGCGCTGCTGCCGCCGCGTCCTGCCCTGAACCCGACAGCAGCAGCCAGCGAGGGGACTCTGGGAGCCACAACATGCCTGGGGAGAGAGGGAAGACAGGGGGCGGAGCCTTGCTCAGTTGGGAGCGGGCGGTGCACGAGGGCAAGCTGAGTTGGAGCCACTGGGTAGAGCGTGCAAAGGATTGATGGCTCTTGAGCATACTGGATGGACAGTAGCAGGCTGCCATGGTTCTGCTGGCGGCCATCCGCCCGCTGCGAGCCGCCCAACAGGCTTGCTGCCCGTGCACGCGCGACCATGGAACTCACCCGCCAACAGCAAAGCCGCGGGCACAGAGGCCAAGCCATACATCCAGCGCCAGCCGCCCAGCTGCTCCACAAAGACATAGGACGCAGCGTATCTGCAGGGGGCAAGAGGACAAGAGGCAGGCCAGAGTGAGAGGGGCGCACCAACAAATGACAAGAGCTGTGCTTGTCGACCACAGCATGATTGCCACTCTATCAGCAAGGACATGATCGACTCAGCCGGCCAAGCCTCACCCCGCAAGGCTGCCGCCCACAACAAACGCTTACTTTACCAGACAGCTGCTGACAAGCAGCTGCTGACAAGCTAGACACAGCTGGATCAGCCAGCGAGCCTCACCCCGCCAGGATTCCGCCCACAATGAAGGCTTCCTTCAGGCTGATGAGCAGCCCCCGCACCCGGGCGGGGCTCGTCTCTGCAGCAGTGCGAGCCGCGCATGGGGCCAGTTGCAGTGCATGCATGGGGACCGCAACACGTGAAAACAGCCCTGCCCCGGCAATTGAACGCATGGGAAGGGCGGTTGCAGTGCATGGCAGTGCAGTGCATGGCACGTGCGGCTGCGCAAGCTGCAGGGTGCCACGTGACCCCGCCGCCCTGCCAGGCTGCCTTTGCACACCTGCAATGTAAGCTGGCGCCGCATGCATGGCGAAACCGATGCCCGCTCCATACAGCAGCCGGCCAGCCATGACGGTCGGCAGGCCGGGGGCCAAGGCGACAATGAGAGAGGCGGTGCCTGTGGACGCATGGGGCGATTGACAAGGCAAATGTGTGTGAGAAAAACACTAAGGAGCCATGACGCACGCTCGTGCGATGCGCTGCAGCGGCCCAGCTTAGCCACAGGAGGCCCGGCAGCTGAGCTGAACCCCCGACAGCCGCGGCAGGTGAGCTGAACCCCAACACCAGTAGTTAGCAGAGGACAGGATCCAGCAGCCAGGCGCTCACCATACAGCCCTGATGCCAGCAGCAGCTCCTTTCTCCGGCCCAGCTTGTCACCGTACAGCAGTGCAGCGCCTGCGCGGCAGTTGACGGCACAAATGGTGTTGCGGGTTGCTGGGTGACGCTGGACAAAACGCGCTGCAGCACCCCTGCGCCCTGCTACACACCACATCAACCACACCCCGTGGGGCATCAGCCATGCACCATGGTTGGTTGCACCACGCACCACGCACCTGAGCCTAGCAGCGCCCCCGCCAGCGACAGGCTGACCACAAGCCCGCTCTGAAAGGCTGATAGCGAGTACCAGTCTGTGCCGCTCCATTGCTGGCTGGTCATGGAGACAAGGGCGCCGGACGTGGCACCGATGTCGTACCTGCCAGCAAGCGGGTTGGGGCAGCAGTTTGTGCAGGCGCCCTGGCAAGACAGCGGCATCGATTGGAAGCGGTGTTAGCAGGTGAATGGTTTGCATGCTTCTGCAGTCACGCCCACTACAGTAGCACACCAACAAGAAGCTAGCTAGCGGTGCGCTCCCCATTCACTGCTGCCACTGCTGTACTGCTGCCGCCATCCACACAACACCACCCACCCGAACAGCAGGCCGCCGACAGCCGGAAAGAAGAAGAGCAGGGAAGTGACCAGCCAGTCAATCGGTTCGTGGCTGTGGTCTGGTCCTGCAGGGGGCGGCCCCCTGCCGCGCTGGCCGCCTGCCACGGGGGCCAGCAGCGGCGTTGCCTCGACTTCCAACGTTTGGCGGGCCTGTAGGCGCAGGCAGCGGGGGAGCGGGCAGAGGAGCAGGCGGCAGCGCATAGGCTGTCAGCAGCAGCATGTACTGAGGTGGGGAACAAAATGGCTGCCGATTGACTACCCCGCAGCCCTGCGCTTCTGGCTCTGGACACCTTGCTTGCTGCGGCTGCGGCCGGCGAGCGCTCCTGTGTAGTGAGGCTCCCGCTGCTGCTGTGGCTGTGGGTGCTGCTGCGGCGGTGCTCGCGGTGGGGGTTGGCGGGCTGCAAAGCAGTGGCTGCTACGACAGTGCGCTGCTTCTGTGCAAGAGCAGGTGGCTGTGTGGGGACAGGCTGCTTGTTTGGGGAACTTTCAGCTGCGCCGGGGACTGCTGGGGCTGTGTCTGCTTCTTTGTAGGAGCAGCTGGATGCATGGAGGCGGGCCGTTCGTTTGTTCCCCAAACAAGCGGCCTGCCTCCAAGCAGCCTGCTTATCGAGCAAAGAAGCAGCACACATCCAAGCAGCCCCCGGCGCGGCCGCAATGGGCAGATTATGGACAACGCACGCGTTGCTGCATGCAGCCCCGCGCTGAGCGGCAGCTGCTTCCGCACGCTCCAAAAGCGCCAGCAGCAACCTGAAGCTCACATCGGGCTGTGCCTCTGTCAAGGCCTCATCATCGTGAGCAGCGCCATTGTAGTATGGACCGCGCTTGGGGGGCGAGCGGGAGCGCAGAGTGTACGACATGCCACAAGCCGCGCCCGCCGTTCGGAGGGTACCGTGAGCGGCGGCGGCGGCTGGGCGGCGGCGCTGGGGCCTGCGGCGAGGGTAGCGATGAGTTGGTTCATCCCGCCGGCTGCCCCGACGATGTGTGGCGAGCCAAGAGCCTCCAGCAACCACGCAGGCTGTCGGAGCGGGTGAAAACTGCCAGTCCGGCAGTCTGTCGCACCTGGCAGCCGACTGATGTGCTTGTTGGTTAGTTTGTTGAGACGATGCAGCGCTCCTGCAGGCCGCCGCGCGCCCCGCCCGCCTGCCGAGTGTCGCGCCGCTGCCTAGCAGCGGCGAAGGCATCGCTTTAGTGACGAGAAGCAGCAAAGCTGCGGGTAGCGACCGCGATCGTGCCGCCTGGGCGGTCATGGGTGCTGCCGCCGCCGCCACCGCCCCGTCGTGCGCAGCGCCTGCCGACGGGAAAACGGCGCTACGCCAGCTTTCAGCGCAGCAGTGTGCACTGCACACATTACTGCTGATGCTGTGGTGCATGCTCAGAGAACGAGCGGGCGGGCCGCGAATGCCAGAGCAAAGCATGCATAGCTGCGCGCGGCGCCGCTCACTGCGCCTTCCCGCTGCACGCACATGGCACGTGACTTCAGCAGTGGCGCAGAGCATTGCGTGGCATGCTTCCCTTGTGCCCGTTTTTATCTCAGACCAACGAACGTGGCATCGGAATGCATTCAGTGCTCAGCCTGCCGGCGCTCCTGAGCCGGCAGGGTGGGAGCGGGCCGGCGCCGGGCGAACGAATGCGTCGCACTGCACCAGCTGTGCCGGTGAGCTGCCAGCTGAGGAGGCACTAGAGGAAGCAGGCGTGCTCTTGTACCTCCTCTTAAAACGCTGATTGTTCAGCCTCAGGCCTGCCTGCTGGATCCGAGCGCCCTGCGGCGGGAGCGGCGCCAGTTGGCGACCGTGCCTCCCGCCGCTGGTGGCTCTATTATTGCACATGCCTTGTCCTCCTGCACATCACTGCACAGCTTGCAAGCACGGAGGAGAGCAGAGACGCCGACACAGGCGAGCGTGTCCCAAAGGCAGCTTCCTCCTTTGCATGCGGGGCTGGAGAGTGCTCCAAAGGCCCCCCCCTGCCCTGGCAGGGCTCAGTCTCACCTCACCCACTGCTCCAGGCCTCCAGGGCCGCTGCTGCACCACTCCTCTGGCGGCCACCCCACGCTCGCCCCGCCCCCCAGCCCTCCCTCCCCGTGCAGAGCCGATCGGCACCTCGAGCAGG
>VIYQ01002344.1:0-14481 GCA_009928355.1 Chlorella sp. CH2018 | reverse complement strand
GGTGGGAACGGCAGCGCCTGCGCAGCTGAGGAGGGCGGAATGGCTGAGCGGCTGTGGATGCTTCTGACACAGAGTTGCACTGCGGGCGTGCCATCAGTGCAGTGCCAGTGGACGGCCTGTTGACATCCCCCGTGCCCCCACATGTGGCAGGAGGTGGAGGCGGGCCAGGCGCTGTTGGCAGCGGGGTGGGGCCGCGTGCCGGGCGCCAGGATGACAGACCCCAACCCCAACACGCTGCTGACCACGGAGCTGGCGGCGGTGGGGCTGGAGGAGTGCCAGGAGTGGTGAGTGGCTGTTGCTGGTGGGAGGGGGCTGGGGGCGGCATAGTGAGGTGAGCGGTTGCGCAGTTGACTGCCCTTGACTGCCCACAGCTGCCCACAGCTGTGCACAGCCGTGCAACGAATCGTCCCCCATGATCCGTCCCCCCATGATCGCCCCAGGTTTGCGGCCTTCAACCAGTCGCGGCTGGGGGGCGCCGACAACCTGTGCGCCGGCAGCGTTGTCGGCAACGGCACGTGCAGCGGTGACTCTGGCAGCCCCCTGCTGCTGCCGGGCAGCGGCGTGCAGCTGGGGGTGGTGAGCCACGGCCTGTTTGGCGCGGCGGCGCGTGACGGCGCGCCCGGCGCCTGCGGCGCCCCCGGCCGCCTCACCGCCTTTGCCTCGGTTGCGTACTTCCGGCCGTGGATTGACAGCGTGCTGGCGGAGGAAGGCCTGCTGTGACCATGTGTATGAGTGTGTAAGCATGCTAAATGAAGAGAAGGACGTCAGGTGGCATCAGTGTGTGCGGTCACCGCACAATAACCAGCCCTCGGTCTGGAGCGGGGCGCCTCGTTGTGGACCGCGACTGTGTGAAAGGGTGGGGGCGGTGGAATGATTGGTTGGGTGTGCTGTGAGAGTGGAGTGATGGTGTGAGCTGGGGTGTGGGAGCAGGGGGAGAGGGTATGTGGGGGCAAAATATAGGCAAAAGTTTGACACGAGCAGGATTCGAACCTGCGCCCTTTCGGACTGCGATATTCATCCCTGCCTTGGGCAGGGGCAATCAACCTGAACACAGCGCCTTAGACCGCTCGGCCATCGTGTCGACGGCGTCGCCTGGGTGACCAGGCCGGGTGTTGGTGGCAGGGACCAATTTTCGGGGCGGCTCGTTCGGAACCGTCATTTTTCGGCCCTTTTTCAAAACGGGCTATTCACATGCTTCTAGAACTCCTTGGTGCCCCACCGGTGCTGCGGAGCACAGCCCCAACCGCCCCGGCTGAGGGGGAGGGGGTGGCGCAGGCTGGGGGGCCTGCCGACGCGGCGCAACGCACCGACACCGTCGCCGCCGCCACACGCCTGGCTCGCTGTCCCCTGGGGGCAGCAGGGGCACTAGTGCCCCGCCAGGGGTGCTGCCCACCCGCCGGTGACCCCCTGCGCATGCCCCGGGGCACCACTGGAGGGGGGGCAGCGCCCGCACGGCCGCCGCACACCAAGCAGAGGGGGCCACCCAGTGCACCCCCGCCGACTCAGAGCCCCGGGGAGGCGCATTGGCGCAGCGTTGGAGTGAAACTTGAAGCTTGTGTCGGCCTCAACATACCTGCGACTCCAGGCGCTGCAGGCGCCAGCTGCAGCCTGGTCTTCAAGCAGGCAGGGCAACAGCTAGCGTGTTTGTGGGGTGGTTCCCGCTGTGTTGACCTCATCTGGCTGCACATCATAGTTTTGTGGCATGCCCATGCTGTCGTCACGGCAACAGCCTGTCCATTGGTGTCCCTGCTCTGCTCACTGGCTGGATGTGCGCAGCAACCAACCAGCGTGTGGCAGCAGCACGGAGTTTCATGGACAGGGCACCGCTTGTGTGTGACAGCATTGGTGTGCTGCAGGACTCTGAATGCATTGCTGCTATTGCAGCGCAAATGTGCAACATAGCGTAAAACAAACTGCTCCTACACTGCTGCTGGGCCCGCGGGCTGTGCAACCACCTCTGCCGCCGCCTCAGCAGCCGGTCGCACAGGTGCAATGCCGTACAGCGTGGTGCGCTGGCGCGGCTGCCGCCCCGCCCCCCGGATCAGCTCCTCCATGGCCTCTGCAGGCAGCTGCTGGCCGTGGCTGGCGCCCGCCGCTCGTGTGATGCTCTCGTTCATCAGCACGCCGCCCATGTCGTTGCAGCCGGCTGCACTTTGGGGTGCACGTGGAGGCGCGGTGGTGGGACAGGCAGGGCGGGGGCTGCATGTGCAACTGCGCTGAGCTGCTCGCTTGCACGCTTGCACGCCCATCCATCCAACCTCAGCTGCCCTGAACGACAACCATTGGCCAGGCATCCTCCTGCCCACCTACTGCACACCCCCTTCCCTCACCTGCCAGCAGCTGCGCGGCACGCTGCGGCCCCATCTTCACCCAAGAGGCCTGGATGTTTGTAATGTGTGGGTGCAGCGCCAGCCGCGCCACGGCGTGCATCAGCACACACTCGCGCAGCGTGGGGCCCCGCCGTGAACGACCTGCGGCAGCGGGAGAGGCCGCAACGTGGCTGTGTGACAGCACAGCAGCGGCGGCCACGCGGCTGCACACTGCCAAGCTTGCTGTATCATTGCAAGCATTAATCAGCCCATGTCTGAAACATTCCAATGCCAGCCCACACCTCCCTTTTTAAGCAAAGCACCCACCCTTGAGGTACAGGGGCGCCTCCATGTGCACGAAGGGCAGCGGCACAAACTCGGAGATGCCGCCCGTCCGCTTCTGCACCAGGGGGCAGCACGCCAGGCGGGGCAGGTTGCAGCACCAGCTGTGCAAGTCAGCCAACCAGCATGGCGCTAGTGAGTGATTTGTGTGCCTCTTGTCCCGTTCCAATTCTGCCATATGGCAGTGGGGCTTGCCTGCAGGTCGCGCAGCGCCGCCAGGTGGCGCGCCCAGTGGGCCGGGCTGTCGCAGTGGCCAAACATGATGGTCGATGTGGTGCGCAGCCCAACTGCGGAGAGCGGAGAGCGTGCAAGCACAGGGAGATGGCCGAGATTGTGGCAGAGGCAAGGGGTGCAAGCAGCCAGTGGCAGCTGGCAAACGCACCGGCACCAGAAGCGCGCCATGACATGCCAGGCCTGCACAGCAAGTGGCATGGGCCACCCACCCGAGTGGGCCGTCTCCACCACCTCCAGCCACTGCGCTGTGCTGAGCTTGTCGGGGCACAGCACAGCGCGCACATCGTCGTGCAGCACTTCGGCCGCCGTGCCCGGCAGGCTGCCCAGACCTGCAGGCAGGCAGTGTTGGCATGAGCAGCCGCAGTGATTACAGCCGCGAGTCCATCCAAAGAGGCCGGCTGGGTGCAAGATCTCTTGGTCCATCGTCATCATCAGCACTCATGACAACGGCACAGCAACATCACAAGCCAGAGGGGTGCGCACCTGCATCCCGCAGCGCCTCCAGGTACTTGTGCAGTGGCCAGCCCAGCGTGGCTGCACCCTGGCTGACCTCCAGCGGGCTGCAGGGGGTCGGAGATCCGGCTCAGGTGTTTGGAGACGCACACCAGCAAGGAAGCTATGCACCATGAGCGGGGTCCCAGCGCTTCACAGCCGATAGTTTGCCGTGCCCTTCAGAACATGCTCAGCCGCTGCATGCTGCACCTGAAGGCATGGACATGAATGTCGGGTGCGGCGCCCTTGGCGGCGGCCAGCAGCTGCAGGTAGGTGTCCCCAGTGAAGTCGGGGTGGATGCCTCCCTGCATGGCACGGCACGGCATGGCCAGGGGGTGACATAACAGGCAGACAAGCCAGGTGCTGACCCACAGCTTAGCAGTGTCAGACATGCCCTGCCACAGCAGCACACCTGGGCGGCGCGAGTTGCCATGCAAGCCCTCATCCTCTCATCTCAGCTCAAACCGCACACTGCTCCGGCCAGGGCAGCGCACCTGCATGCAGACCTCAGTGGCCCCTCGATCCCAGGCCTCTGCCGTACGGCGCGCGACCTCATCAAGCGGCAGCAGGTAGGGAGCGCCCCGCAGCTCCTCTGCAGCCTTCCCTTTGCTGCAAACAGGATGCATGGAGAGCGGACAGAAGGTGGATGGCAGCTGATGGCTGCAGGAGAGCGAATGGCGCTTGCAGGCAGCACCACTCGTCTGCCCTCCCCCACCATCCACTCGAGACACACTATCGAAAGAGATTCCCGCCCCTGGCACCCGCAGCCATTGCCCACCTGAATGCGCAGAAGGCGCAGGCATAGGTGCACACGTTGGTGTAGTTGATGTTGCGGTTGATGACGTAGGTGGCTGCAGCGGGCAGGGGTGGGCGGCTGCTGGGCGGTTGCTGCATGCGAGGTTCCTGCCTAGATGGGACTGAGTGCAGTGCAGAGAGGAGGGCCACACCTGTACGTCAAACGCACCCATGCATGCAGTCCAGCCAGCATGTCTCGCACCTGTGTCCCCGCAGACCCTGCGCCGCAGCTCGTCTGCAGCAGCGCAGACTGCGTGGTAGTCGGCTCCCCGGGCTGCAAGGGAGCAATCGCAAGCGGCAAGCACAGAGCTTTGCAGCAAGGAACTGTAGTGAGGAACGCGTATCACGGGGCCACATGCCTGCACACCCACTTCTAGCAAGCTGAAGCAGACAAATGAAGGCTTCTCACCCCCGCCCTCCACCCTGCAAACTCACCCCCAAACAGCAGCTCCATGTCGGCCTCGTCCAGCTCATGCCCGTCCTCCAGCACCGCATGCAACAGGCGCTGCACCTCTGCCGACACCTGCTGCGGCCCTGGGCAGCCCTCCAGCAGGCCATCCTGCCCCAGAGCAACTCGCCAGGTGCGGGCCGCACTGCGCCGCCGCACCCGCGGCACACTGCTCTTCAGCTGCTGCTGGGCGTGCTGCTGCTGGCCTGCCGCCGGCGGCGCCGCATGCTGCTGGTCCCTGCCTGCCTCCTGCTCCTCCTGCTCCTCCTGCTCAGTGCTGTCACTGACCTCAGCTGCACTGGACTCGCCACCCGCTGGCACACTGTCTGCAGCCCCCGCATACCAGGTGCTGCCACGTGCCAGGCCTTCAGAATCTGCTAGCCGCAGCGTGGCAGCGAGAGGGCTGTCCTTACCCGCTGTGCCGTCCAGCCACTGCCTCTGCCGCTCGCCCTGCTGCTGCACGCTCTTGTCCGCTGGCTGCAGCTGCTGCTGCTGCAGGTAGCGAGGGTAGACGGGCAGGCGCGGCAGCAGCGCCTTGCCGGCGGCGGCAGTGGCGGCGGCCAGGCGCTGCAGGTGCGGCCAGGGTGCCTCCGGGTTCACAAAATCGCGAGTGATGGGAGAAATGCCTGCAGGGCAGTGGTGAGGAGCGACAAAGCGATTGTAAGGAGCAAACGGTGTGCAACACCGGGCCGTGCAGATGTGATCTCGCTATGTCGAAGCAAGCGAATGCCAGTTGCACATCAACTGCTTGCTCTCCACGCAGTCCAACCTTGAAGCCAATGCAGCTTACCTCCCCAGTCGTTGATCCCAGCATCCAGCAGTGCGCGCCAGCCGGCTGCAGGGTCGGCTGCTTCGCTGCCCGCCACATCATCGGGCTCAGGAGTCAGGTTGGGCGGCGCCTGGATGCTCATCTGTGGTGCAGGCGGAGCAAGGGAGGTGGACGTACCCTTGCAGCAGGGCGGGGCCTCGCTTTGGGCCATGGCCTGCCCGCACATGCCGCATGCCAGGCCAACCACCTGCACCTGCCAGCCGCCCTGCATGCGCCTCTGCTCGTACCTTTGGACCCAGCATCAGTCGGGCCACCGCCACCGTCCACAGCAGCTCGGCCAGGGGCGGCTCTGCGGCACCTGCCATGGCGGTACCCTGCTTGGCCCTGAAGTTCTGGATGATCACCTCCTGTTGAGGGCGAGATGTTGAGGAGGGGGGAGGTGCACGGTAGACAACCAGCCGACCTTGCTTGGCAAAACAGTCACAGCGATCCCTCCTGCCTCCTTGCTTCCGTGTGGGTGCTAACTCGTTGGCCAGGAGCAGCAGGCTGCGTGACATTCGGTGCAGCCCACCTGGATGTGGCCGTACGCATGGTGCAGGCGGCGGATGTGCAGCAGCGCCTCCAGCCGGTCCAGCCGGCTCTCGCCGATGCCTGCGCCAAGAAGGAGAGCCGTTCAGGGGTCTAGCAACGAGCAGAAGCAGTCAAACTGCACCAGCCTGCAGTTCGCAACTGCTGCGCAGGGGCAGACATCCGTGCTTCAATAGAACAAGCGCCACACAGCTCGGGCAGCAGCGCACCTATGAGGATGCCGGTGGTGAAGGGCACCGCCTCCTGCCCCGCAGCCTCCAGAGTGGCCAGCCGCACAGCCGGCTCCTGCAGCATGGGCAACCACCTGACGCGTGGAGCCGTGGTACTGTCCCACGGTGCAGTGTTGCCATGGATGCTGCAACAATGCACCTGCAATTGGTCCTCCCCACTTGCAACTGGCCCCATGCCCCCCAGCCTGTCCTGCACACCACACCTTGTCGGGGCAGGCGTGGTGAGCTCCCCCCGGCTGCAGCAGTGCCGGCGAGGTGGACTCCAGCATGAGGCCCTGGCTGGCGCTGACCGCCTTGAGAGAGAGCAGCTCCTCCCGGCCCATCACACCTGCACAGCAGAGGGCCAGGTCAGCAGCAGCAAGCACATGGGCAGCTGTCGACGTGCTGGCAACCATCAATGTGTTTGTGAGCATGCTTAGCAGGCCAGGGCAGCATGGGCAGCTACCCATGTATGCTACCCATGTATGCTACCCGTGTATGCTACCCGTGTATGCATGCCACCCACCGGCGTTGATGTGCGGCAGCAGGCCCGTCTCGCGCATCACCGCCGCCGCCGCAGCTGCCACATACTCAAGGGTGCTGCCGTAGCCCATGGCTGCCAGCTCAGCAGCCGCCTCTGGGTACAGCAGCTCGGGCTTGTCGCCTGGTCGCCACGGTGGGACCAAACAGGAGAACAGAGCGGGGTGCTTGGGTGATCATCTTGACTCACAAAGAAAACCGCGCTGGCATGGCATGGCATGTGGCATGGCATGCGCATGCGCGGCGCGGCGTGTGTGCAGCGTAACACAGCAAGCATAGCAGCATCATATCACGGTTCAATGGCTGTGCCCCCTGCACCACACCAGGCTCACCCAGCGTGAAGAGCGCCTCGGTGCAGCCCGCCTCTGCCCCCAGCCGTGCCACAGCCATCACCTCATCCAGGGTCATGTATGCTCGCCGCCCCGGCGCGGGCGGCATGGCAAAGGTGCAGTAGCCGCAGCTGCGTGGTGGGGTCAGCAGGGCATAGGGGAGGGTGTGGGCTTCACAGTGCAGCAAGGTGCGTGGCAACTGGGCATGCAGGAAGAACGCAGTCAAAAGTCAGGTTAACGGTTGTCTATCTCCACCTTACCACTGCCGCATCACCACAAGCCATGCCACATCCCACACCCACCTGTCCCGGCACAGGCGGGTGAGCGGGATGAAGACCTGTAGGGGGGCAGGCGGCGGGCGCTCGGTACTTGCGAATCCGTCGGGCCAAAGGCAGCCAGCTATTGAACCAGAGCTGGGGTCCTCCCATTGCTCCCACCCCTGGCAAGACCTTTGGCGAAAAGGTGATGTGGCGGTGGCCGGCGTCCCGCAGATCAGCGGCCGCCCGCATGAGGTGCTCCAGCGGCAGCGCCTGGGCGGCAGCCAGCGCTTCCTGCACAACGGCAGCAGCAGGTGCATGCATGTTCGGTGCAACTTGCTCGGCACCGCAGAGTGCGGGGCAGAACAAGGCGCCAGGGAGGCAGGCAGTTGGCAAGAACAGGTTGGAACGGAGGCTACAGCCACCCTAGTAGACTGGCTCACACCTCAGGGCTGGTCGTGGTCCTCAGAACATCCATCGGATCTTCACTCGCAGCAGCAATGTCGCTGCCCTGCCTGCGTGCGGCGGCCGGGCTGCCGCGCTGCTCGAATGCCGCCCTGCCGCCGCGGTGGCGCCGCACACTGGCGCCTGCTTGTGGCCTCCCTAGCGGCAGCCGCGATTTGCTGCCCGCGTCCACAGCGCGTGGGACCACGCAGGGCGCTGCGGGGACGCCGCTGCAGAGAGCGGTCGGAGCCATCGCTCCCGTGCTAGGTCCAAACAGGCGGAGCCTGGGTAAATTGTGTAACGGACTCAGAGCGCTGAGCGTAGAGTCGCCGCCAAGCCCTGGCCACTGGCAGGCGGCAGCGCAGCGGGCGCGGCATCGGCCAGCCCCCGATGGCGGCACCCCTTCAAAACTGCCTGGCTGCAGCAGCTTTTAAAATGCTGGCAGTGCATGAATCGTATCAGATAGTCTGAATCTGCAGTGACTATCACCTATGCGCTTGCGGCAGGCTAGCTACTGGCAATGGTGGGCTCGCCGCAGGCCACAGAAATGGCGGGGCAAGCACGATGCGGCTGCAGGGTCAAGCCGGCGGGCTCTCACACTGAGAGGCACCTGCATCTGCAGCTAACATGCACTCCTTTTCCGTGCCACAGGCTGAAATATATGCCCCGGCAACACACGCTCTGCCCGCATACCTATGCCATGTGACGGTCCGCAAGCTGCCCCACCCAGAGTTGTGCAGTAGGACGTTCGTCAGGCTTCTGCACGCAGCGCACGTGTGCCCAGCTGCTCATGCTCAGCTCCGGTCCAATCAAGCAGAAGTGGACAGCAAGCAGATGCTTGCCAATCCATTCATGAGCGCAGACCACCTCGCCAACCACCATGCGCTGCTCGGCGCCTCGTGCTGGGGCGGTGGGAGGGGCGCAGCACGGGCCCTCCCTGGGCGCCCCTGGCTGCACCAATCTACTCTCCGCATTGATGGGCATGAGCCATCATGCGCGGGAGCATCGCGCATCGTGGACCGCTGCAACAACAGCCTGGCGCACAAGAACGACGGCCCCGGTGAGCAAAACTGCCTGCTTGTGCCGCGCTTGTTGTACCTACCCGTTCTGTTGCCCTGCTGTGCCTGTCGCTGATGTTGCTGTACAACTTGGGCATGACCCCTGCCGTGGCCAGCCATGCCCCGCTGTGCATGCACGTCTCCCCACATTGCCCACCGTCCACCCGGCCCTCCCTTGTGTTGTGCAGGCCTCGACCCGGATGAGGCTGCCCTGGCCACTATTGCGGGCCCCAGCAATGACCCGCGCTACACTGACATGGTGCAAGCCGGCGGCCTCAACGTCCGCCTGGAGCACGTGGCCTGCTGAGCGGTGGCTGTTGTGATGGAAGTTCCGTAGTCCCTGGCATGCGGTGCACACAGGCGCAGCGGCAGCGGCTGCTGGGACATGCAGCCAGCAAGGCGGCCAAAGCCTGCGTGCCTGCCGGGCACAGTCAAGCTCCCTCCCCTCCTCTTCTTTCATGTCGGATTGGTAGTTGCCTCCTTCTTTGTGAATAGATTTCGCAGCATTCGTGCCCCCTCTCTTTGGAAATAGCTTTGCAAGTCTTGAGTTCAGTTCGCGTTGATGTACCGCTGTGGGGAAGTGAAAAAAACGGTTGCCCTCACTGCGCCGCTTGCCCTGAGATGCCCCAGCCAACAGCAGCCCCGCTCAGGCGCACCCAGTTAGCCAGATTATGCACGCTAACTTACATCACCGAACACACAGCTGACACCAACCATTCCAACCATGCAATCTATGTATGCAACATGCTGAAAGCTGCCCAGCATCAGCTGCAATTCACTACGTGTACTGTGCAGGCCGAGGCCTGCAAGTTGGCCGCCACCAGCGCCCAGCTCGAGAGCTTCACCGCTGATCACAGGTTGGCCCTGCCGAACAGCCTTCCTCCCGGCTGTGCTCAGCTCCGCGCTCAGCTCTGCTTCTGCTGCTTCTGGGCGTAGGGCACGTGGATCTCGTTGTGCCTGCAGCACAAGATAGCAACAGACCGCACCTCGAGGCAAGTGAGCTGCAGCTGCCCTGAAGTGCAGTGCTCAGGTGTCAGCGGCCAAGCAGGAGCAGAGGAGGTTTGGCGGCCGTACCTGTTGATCAGCTTCTGCGGCGGGTCGTACACTGTGGGACACACCGGGGGTGCACAGGATGCGGAGCTTGCATGAGCAGTAGCGTGTTGGCAAGTTCAGTTGTCCAGTTGCAGCCCTCCCGCAGTCGGCTGCGGCAGCAGCAACCACACTGCGTGCCTCACCTGCGGCCCACACGACGTCGGTGGCAAAATCGCGATCATCGTCCGTCAGCATCTCGTGCAGGCTGCGCGTCTCGTCCACAATTGTGCCTGCACAGGAGAATGAGGGAGGGGGAGGAGCAGTGGAGCAAGAGCTTGTGAGGTACTTGGTGGGGCAGCCGTTGGATAGGCGGGATTGACGCGCAGCGGCGCAGCTATCAAGCCCTGCACAGCTAAGGCACAGCATCGTGCCTCGAATGCTGGCGTGCGCCCAGCACTCCACACAGGCCACCCCACCCTGCCCCAGCGCACCTTCGGTGGCAAAGCCGCTGAACACGCGGACGTAGACGGTGATGGAGTCGTACTCGACCACTTTGACATCAGCGTCAGTGGGCTGCGGGGTGTCCTTCTGCGCAGCGGTGGGATGGGTGGGCAGCCGCGGCTCGTGGGTTTTAGCTACGGCGCTGTGCAAAAGGGGAACGCGTTTGCTGGCATGCTGCTCCCCATTCCTGCTACCGCGGCTCGCCCCCTGCCATGCCTGCACTTCCAACTACTGCCCATACCATTGCTGCCACACGCAACCCCCTGCCCATGCCTTCCCTCCCAGGGCAGCCGCCCCACCTGCGCCTCAGCCGGCAGCCAGAGGGAGAAGGCATAGTCCTTGGAGGCGGGCTGCCCCTTCTCATCCAGCTTCAGCTCTGCGGCAGGTGGTTGGGGCAGGAGGGTGAGGGCGGCGGCGGCAGTCAGCAGGCCACATGCAAGCACCTGATTAGGTAGAGGGGCTGGAAGAGTGCAACGAATGCGGCACAACGAATGCTGATTGCAGCAGCGCAGCCAGATACGGCATCGCCACCTGCCGGTTTGTTGCTGCAAGCTCCTCACCCGCCAAGGTAGGCGTGGTAACATCAAAGTTCTCCCCCTGTATGTTCAGCAGCACAAATGAATGGTGGGGCGGAATTGCAGGGATGCATGCTGCAGCACTGCTCTGCAGCAGTGCGTGCTGCCCTCCCACAGCCCTTCCACATGCAGTCTGGCCAACAGCATTGCTGATTGTGTGGTTGCAAACTGCAGAAAGCCCGGTGAGCCCACTCAGGTCCCCGCTCGCCTTGTCGTTCGAGCCCTTGAAGTACAAGAGCAGCTTGGAGACAGCCTTGGTGTAGGCCAGCTCAAATTTGGTGTTTGTCACATTTGTGACGAGCCACTTGCCTGCAGGGGCAGGGCAAAGCAGGCCCGGCCACTTTCCTGAAGGACAGCAGGCAAGGAGCTCGCGTGCAGCCCTCTCTGTGCAGGTTGGCGCGAGACACTGCATGCCGCCCTGCCCCACGCCCGGGTCCCACCTGCGTCGTACTTGCGGACCTCGTAGTTGTCGGTGCGCTTCTTCACCCGGAAGGGCGGGCAGTCCATCTTCCTGCGGCACAGGCGGCGGACGGACAAGATGGCCTGTTGCGAATGGGTCCGGAACGGCGCCTGCCAAGCAGCGTGCGCAGCGCGCCTGCGCACAACTGCACAGGCCACCCTCCTGACGCACCCACAGAAGTCGGGCTTCTTCCACTTCTCCACGCCTGCAAGAGCAGTGCAGCAGGGAGGGTGGATGATGGCATGAAAGCAGAAGCCGAGCGCGGAAGCTGGGCAGCGGGTGCGCGCCACCGCCGGCGGCAGCCGGCCGCTGCCGCCCCTGCGTGGCTCCTTGGCTCTCTCCTCTGCCTCGGGCAGGCTTCCATCTACACCCCTGCAGCTCTGGACCCCACCTGCGCCATGGGAGAGCTCGTCCACCCAGTCCGATGGGTCCAGCAGGCTGGCAGAGGCGCTGCAGGCCAGCAGGCCCACCACAAGGAGGCTCAGCCGCACCATGGCTGTTCTGTGTGGAGTTCTACAGAAGCAGCGGCAGTGCCGAGGCTTCATCTGCCGCCGCCCCGTCAGCGCCGGCCTTGCCGCTTACAAGTCTGGCCTCTGGGCAGCTTGCCACCACTTGGGGTGCCTGCCTGTTCCCTCGTCCCCTCCCAGCTTGCACCTCGGGTTTGCTGCACAGAGGGGCCGACGCCCGCAAGAGGCAGCCCCCTCACCTTCCTTGGACTCGGCCCTGGCCCACAATGCGAGCAGCAGTCGTGGCACTGCCCATCTGCTTGACGGCCCTGCTGGCCGTCCTCCACGAGCTGCTGCACAAGAAGCGGCAGCAGCGCCGGCAGCGGCGGCGGCGTGCAACGTGGCCGGGCGGCTCCGAACGAGAGCCGGATCTGCCGGGCAGGCCGCAGCCTCGGCCACGGCCGCCAAGGGAGCCTGAGGAGGGCTGCTAGAGCAGCAACCAGCAGCTGCTGTGATCCGAGAGCAGAGCTGACGCGACAGCACAAGCGGCCCATGTCTGGTGCACATTCCTGACTTGCGAGGCGCCCCGGCTCCCGAGACTTGCCTTCCCTCTGTTTTGCACAAATCTGTTGCACAAGTGTCTGGGCCAATGGGCCGAAGCGAATGCTCATGAAAAGAATTCGTAGCTGGAGAAGGAAACTATGAGCGACCGCAGGCTGCCAATGGCCGCCAGGCAGCCAACCAGCACGCTGATGCCGATGACCAGCCAGTTGACTGCCTGCTGGGCCAGGGACAGGCTGCCGCGCTGTGTCTTTAACCACATCACGCATGGCAGCACGAAGCACAGCGGCACGTAGCCCAGCGCGCCTGGGCAGCACAGGGTGGGGGTGTGACAGTGGGTTTGTGGGCAGGCGGGGCAATGGGTGAGCACATGTGCATGCACACACCAGCAGCAAGGCGCACCGATGAGCAGTCCTGCAACCGCCCCTCCCTCCTCCACTCTGCTGCTGCCGCCGCTGCTGCTGCTGTGTCCGGATCCCCTCAGCTCACCCACGAGGCCCATGAGCTCGCCCATGAAGGGCAGGCAGACCGCCACTCCAGCCGTGGCCAGCACAAAGACCCAGCGGAAGCCAAAGCGCTTGAGTAGCAGCACGGGCCCGCCCTCAAACTCCAGCCTGCAGGGTGCGGGCAGCGACCGGTGAGGCAGGTATGTGCGCAGTGCAGTAGGGACACTCCTAGACGGTCCAGGCAGGCAGGGGCTGCAAGCGGCCTGGGCCCATCAGGACGGCATTTATTTTTTTTGTTTTTTTTTTGTTTTTTGTTTTTGTTTTTTATTCTATTTTTTTTACCCCGTCCAGTGGCTGAGCATGATCTTCAGGTCCACAAAGTCGAAGACCGAGTGCGCAAATACCTGCAGGGCGGGTGCAAAACTGAGATGGGTCAGGGAGGCAAGGGTCAACAGCCGAGTGCACACACACCTGCGTGACGGAGTGCGCAAAAGCATGGGATAAGCAAAGGCAGGGCACAAGCAAGCTGCTGCGAATGGTGGACAATGCTAGCCTGTGCACCAGGCACGCTACAGTGCAGTTCAATCTGCAGCCCGCCCTCTCACCAGGAACCCTGGGATGGCATTGAGCACCATGCACAGGTACCCCACGGTGGTCAGCCACACCGGGCTGACAACCGATTGCAGCACAATCGACTGCAGCACGCAGACAAGAGTGGTGTTGGCAAGTGGAAGCAGGCAGCAGCGGGCCAGCATGGCAAATCACAGTGTGGCAGCCAAAGGCCCAGTTGCATGTGCCCTACTCTGCTGAAGCGCACCTTCACTGCTGCGCCGAACGCCCAGTAGCCGCTGACGCTCACTGCAGCACCAGGCATGGGGGCGGCAGCCATGACAAAGGTGCAGCTGACAGCTTGGGTGTGCTGCCATGCCCGGCATTGTGCCGCTTGTGAGGGGGCTCGGAGCGAGGCTGCTGCCAAATGCAAACAGCGGAGTGCTCCACAGCGCACTGGCCGCCACAGCCCTAGCCACCCTCACCTGCCACGAACATGGCAAACAGCACGCTGTAGCCTCCCACAGTGGCCCGCACCTGCAGGAGCAGCCGGGCATGCACTGGGCTGCTGATGAAGTCACTGGGCTGCTCATGCAGTCTGGCATGCACTGCATGTCACAGGAGACGAGCAAGTGTCCCATTGCACATGGCAAGCCTTGCTGTCACACATTGCCACTCTGCAACCCGTTGCACACCATCGGCGGCACCGCGGATGTGGGTGCTGGTGCCAGGGTGGACTGCGGCGAGGGGTAGAGGGAAGAGGGCATGCGTGAGCTACAGGAGCGTTCTCGGCATGACAGATGGCGCCGGCACATAGCTTGGCCCAACACTGCAAAATGCGCCTCCGGCAGCGCTGCAGCACCCACCTGGATTTCCAGCAGCACGGTCAAGCCAAACAACAGGTAGATCGCTCCCAAAGAGGTGAAGGCGCCAAACATGCGGTCGGCAGCAGTGCCCTGCACAGCGTAGCTGACGTCGGGGGCGCGCCCTGCATGGCGGGGTGCATGGAAGGTGGGACGGGCAACAGCTGCCATCGGCACAGGTCCATCGCATCTCTCCTGTATTGAACCAAGGGATGACAGTGCACAATCCCATGC
>VIYQ01002337.1:0-12112 GCA_009928355.1 Chlorella sp. CH2018 | reverse complement strand
CCAGCGGCATCTGCAGGCGTTGTGCTGCAGGCGTGCCACCTGCTGCTGCTGCTTGACACTCTCATGATGTGCGTGGGGAACACACCAGCGGCATCTGCAGGCGTTGTGCTGCAGGCGTGCCACCTGCTGCAGCTTCTTATCGCTGTGTCACACTTCCTTTCAAGGCTCGCCCACTCAAACTGCTCTGCAGGGCGGGCTGCCAGACTTTTTGGCGGGCAGCCCCCGCAGCCTGTGCGTGCCCGGCAACCCCATCCCCTTTGCCGGTGCGCAGGCGGCTGTACGCTTGCTGTGGCTGTGCGTGATGCTGCGCTGCATGGACAGAGACAGAGTAGCCGGTTCAAAGGGACCACCCTGCCAGCAATGATGGGCGCCCCATTGGCTTTGCATTGCCGCGATGCTGTGCAGTGGGCAAGATGGCGGTCAGCAAGGCTGAGGCAATGCGCGAGGGCATGAAGGGCCGCGGCTGGACCCTGCTACACTCGTACGGTGCGCCAGCCAGCCTGCGTTGCGGTGGTGGATGGGCGAGGACTGGAGGGCTATCTGTGTGCCATGTGGCGCTTCAGCTCGCATGGTTGCAAACTCCGGTGTTGGAGAGTCCAGCACAGCTGATATTTGGGTTTGCTGAGAGCAACAGCTCACGGTGTGTGTGTGTGTGCCTCCGCACAAACCCAATGCAGGCGACCTGCTGTGGCAGCTGGGCGACAAGTCGCCTCCCAACGATGGCTTCACAGCCGCCCGCATCTTCCCCACGCAAGCAGCCATCGCCGCTGCCGAAGCAGCAGCAGCAGCAGCAGCGGCAGCCGGCGGGGAAGGCAGCGAGGGCGAGGCAGCAGGCGCAGCAGGCGCAGCAGACGCGGCAGCGGGGCAGCTGGGTGGGATTCAGCTGGCAGGTGCCGGTGGCAGCGCGGATGCCGAGGCCAGCGCGGGCGGCACCCAGGGCAGCGAAGCAGGGGCAGGTGCACCCGCAGGGGAGGCAGCAGGAGCAGCAGCAGGCGGTGCTGTTGACATGGACTCGTTGCTAGAGGCGGCAGTCCTGGCGGGGCTGCACGCCCTGAAGAATGCAGACCTGCCCATCCAGGCCGGCGACTTTTACACAAAGCACATGGTGCCTGCCAAGCCCGAGGGTGAGGGGACGGGGCGGGGCGGGGCGGGGCGGGACGGGGGCGGTTGCCCGCTTGCAGCTGCCGAGCCATCCGCGGCGGGGGCTTTGCACTGGGTTTCTCCAGGCGTCGTGGGCAGCAATGCCTCTTGGTTTTAGTTGGTTGCTCGGAACTTGCCGCACTGCCCGCAGGCGTGATGCTGGACATCAAGGCTTCAAAATACAAGAAGCTCAGCAAGCTACTGGACAAGTTTGAGAAGGACAAGGTGCGGGGTGGGTTCCATCCAATGCTGGTGTGGTACAGAGGAGCTGCGCTGCATGTCTGGCGTGTCCTGGTGCATCCGGCGTTTGTGGAGCGTGCCGACAGCCTTCAGGCCACCCGTGCAATGCGGCCCTTGCCCCGCAGGTCATCACCCAGAAGGTGGTGCGCAAGCAGGACTGGTGAGCAGCTCTCAGAGCTCCCAGGATGGCAGCTGAGCTAGCGTTTGTTTGGGCGAGACAACTGAGTGCAGTTAACAGCTTAGGCAGGCGCACCTGCAGGCCACTCCTGCCGTGCTCTGCCCTCGCCCCCTCATATCAACCGTTCCACTCGAGACTCATCCACTGCTGCGCAGCATCACGGCAGTCAACCGCAGCCACCCCGCCTACACTGGCTTTGCGGGCATGCAGGCAGCAGGGGCGGCAGCGGGCGCAGCAGGCAATGGCGGAGCAGCAAGCAGCAGCGGCGGCGGCGGTGGGCGGGGCAGCGGCAGCGGCAGCGGCAAGGTACAGGTGAGCTGCGGGGCTCATTCCTGAGCAGCAGCGCAGCTTGCTTTTCGGGGTCTGGTGGGTGTTGTGGTCGTCGTTTGGAATCACTGCTGAAGGGTGCAGCAACTTAATCAACCAGCTTACTCCTTCAGCCCTCACAGCCTCGCTTCTCTGCCCCCTCCCACCCGCCTGGCGCCTTCCAGATAACCTACTGCTACCGGGCCCCCAGCTCGCTGCGGCCTGTGTTTGGAGAGGCAGGAGCCCGCGACAAGGACCGCCTGTACAGCGAGGCTGAAGTGGCGGAGGCGCTGGGCGCCTATGCCGCGCAGCAAGGTGGGTCGGTGCGTACTTGACATGTGGGTGAGGTGGGATGGGAGGAGGGCGGGCAGCTTTTGTTTGCGTGGGGGCATTCCCTGTTGTCATCCTGTCAAAGCCAAGGCTTGCAGGAGACATCAGTGCATTCTCAGAATGGATGTCGCCGCTCACCCTGCCACGTGCAGGCCTGGCATCGCCGGATGGCCGCAGCATCAAGCTCGACCGGCTGCTGGCGGGCTCGCTGTTCAACAAGAAGGTGCGCTGTGGAGCTGCGGAGCTGGTTGGGCTGGGAGTTGGGTTTCTGTCTGGGCCCACGCATAAAAGCACACGGCAGGCTAGCAACAGCCCTTTCCTATTTCATCCAGCGGCAGCCTTGGGTGCTGAAGCTCACGAAATCACAGCTACCCGAATCTGGGGTGTGTGCAGGAGCCAGAGAATGAGGGCAGCGAGGTGCCGGCCGCTGCGCTGCGCAAGCGGCTGATTGACAAGCTGCAGCTGCACCACCGCCTCGTACGGCCCAGCGAGCAGGTGAGGGGGCGTTTTTTGTGCCTGTTGTGGCTGTGCCAAGAGGGGTCACACCAGCTGGTCCAGGCGCGCTCTTGCCCTCTCACCAGGCCTCTTGACCTAGCCGCCGGGCCTGGTGCTACCCCACCCCTCAATGTTTGGCTGATGCACTGCCGCTGCCTGCCTGTGTGTCTCAGGGAGATGTGGAGGTGGTTCGCAAGGGCCAGGTCAAGCCCATTGTCATATCGGGCGAGCGGCGACACGGCCGCAACATCACAGGCGGGTGGCGGGAAGGGGAGCGCGAAGGGCGGGGCAGGCAGCGGGTTGCAGGCACTGGAGATGTCCGATGTGTTGAGGATTTCTGTTCAGATTGTGGTGGTGGCACTCAGCCAGCCCGTACAGAACTGTCAGCGCGCTGCTGTGCTTCCTGCCCTCCTGGCTGCAGCCGTGAGCCATGTGGAGAGCTTTGTGCTGCTTTCCTCCTGCACACTCAACCATCGGTTTCCCTTTCATCTCTTGCACTTGCCGTGGTGCAGCCGTGAGCCACGTGGAGAGCTTTGCACTGTCCCCAGATGAGATGGCGGGGGTGCTGCAGCGCAAGTTCCAGACCTCGTGCAGCGTGTCCAAGCTGCCGGGCAAGGACGAGAAGGACCACGAGATCATGATGCAGGCACGGCTTCGGTTGTTAGGCTGTTCACTGTCTCGCAGGAGGGTTCAGCTAGATGAGTTCAGCTAGGTTGCTGGTCAGGGGCTGTGAGCTGCCCAGCTGCCTGCCGCCGTTGCTAATCCCTGGCCCTCTTCTCCTCTGAAAGAAGAAAGAAAGAGTATGCCATGGGCGTGGGTTGAGGGGGCCAGCTGGGTAAGCCCAGAGGGCACCAGTCGGCCACCCCGTTCTTCTCCTCTGAAGCCCACCCATTGATCTGGCCTGCGTGGCTGGCACCGACTGCGGCACTTGGCTCACGCGCTTGCTACTTGGCCACCCCCTCCTCGCCTGCAGGGCGACCTGCACAAGCAGGTGGCTGCCTTCTTGGCGGAGCAGTTTGGCATTCCGCCTGCCCTCATGGAGGTGAAGTCCAAGGGCAAGTGAGAGCCGCGTGGGCGGCTGGCGCAGAGCAGCGGCTTTGATAGAGCAGCAGCAGCTGCGGAATTGTGCGGCCATCTCTTGCATGCCACCTGCCATGCCGGAAGCCAGTTGTAAGAGCAAGTGGGCGGAGCGGCTGGCACAGAGCAGCAGCACAAGTGCAGCCGCATGGTCGTTTTGATGCCGCCAGCGGGCTGCAGCGTTGCCGAAGCCAAGGTGGCAGCACACTGGAACCTGCTATTGGTTGTGCCGATACTGGCTTTACATCTGCAGTTTGTAGATGCCGTGCACGCATGGAAAATTGCACCGAGAGAAAAACCGCCCGTGGCTAATGCAGCCGGCAGGGCAATGGTGTGTATCAGGGTGGGAAGCCCGCGAAAAATGGACGCAGAAAGTCCACGCCGAGACTGTTTGGCAGGCAGACAGACACACATGAGCTGAGAGAGCAAAGCGGCAGTGGGAAGCATGCAGATGCAGCGACATATATATACGAAGAATCAGGAAGCAAGCTTGGAAGGGCAGCATTGAATGGTGGCAGCAGATGCAAACAGCTTGCAAGTTCTACGCAGCAGCTGCTGGGCGAAAAGGCAGCCATCCTGCCAGGTGGGCTCAAGGTGCGGTGTCAAGAGGAGGTGATGCCGACCGCAAACAGCACGGCGCCTGCCGCCAGCAGCCCCCAGCCAAAGGCCTTGTATGCCGCTCCGCCCTCTGGGTCTCGAAGCGCCAGCATTCCAGGAAAGATGAAGCCCATTGTGGTCCCGCACGTGGCGCCCACAATGCCCACCACCTGCTCAGCAGGGTGCGGCAGGGAAGGGGTGCGTGGGTGTTGATCGTGCAGCAGGCGGTTGTGGGGGCTGATGGCCGGCCGTGGTGACACTCAGCTGCTCAGTTCTTATCGGACGCAGCGCAACACTCCCAGCCCCTGCGCTGCAGCCTGTCCAACCGCTGCACAGCAGCCAATCCAATCAAACTCCTGCACAGCAGATGTCCAAACCAAGCAAAACATCCTGCCCAAACCCACCGAGTACGCGCTCTGGATCACCACCGCCACCAAGTAGATGGCCAGCAGCGAGGTGTACGTCAGCAGGTAGTAGGCAGCGGGGGACAGCTGGGTGGAGCTGCCAAGGGAGTGGGCCAGCATTTCGATGATGTCCTCGCGCATCGGCCAGATGGTGATTGGGAAGGACAGGACCATGGAGATGGCCATTGCAACCTGCAAGGGGAGGCAGGGATGGGGAAGGCACAGGAGTCAATGGCTGAGCTTAGGGGGAAGGGCAGCACCCTGGAGATGGCCATTGCCACCTGGGGAGGGGAAGGCAGATGGCAGCAGTTGTTGCTGCCGGCCAGGGGCGCAGCACGCGGCAGCGCGCACGCACTGCTGATCTCACATCCTGATGCACAGCCTCAGGTTCTGCCTGCAGGCAGGCGCCACCCCAAAAACAGCTGCCTGCCACCGCACCCACCGCATGCTTCCCACCTTGACGGTCGCCACAAAGGCCATGGCTGCACCCACACTGCCGCCCATTATTTTGGCCACGTCGTCGATGTTGAGGTTGGACAGCACATCACCCTGCACTTGCATTGGCGGCAGCGGCAGTGAGCGAGACAGGACGTGCGTGCTGGCCACAGCCAGGCACCGCAGCACTCGACCCGAGGGTGCAGGTGGCTGCACAGCTCAGCTTGACGAAACAAGATGCACGCTCCCTGGGGCCGTTTGCACGCACCTGCACTGCCTGACCAAACACCATGAAACCGCTGATGCCAATGGTGGCGTACGTCGTCCCACTGAGCACCATGCCCCAGCCCACCGCCTGTGAGGCAGGTAAAGGAGAGGGGTGGGTAGCCCTCAACACCGGCACACTGCTCCTGTTTATCGCAAGTAGTGCTCTGCAAAGACGTGCCAAGCGCGTGCCTCGCTTCCTAGCCCATGCTACCCGCGGGTCGCGTGCACTCACGGCGCGCATGCGGCGGGGCGTGTAGTCGTGCAGGTCGGACACGAGCGGGTGGATGCTCATCTGGCACACAAACCTGCAACGTGCGGGTTGGCAGGAGCAGGCTGAGCAATCATCAGGCATTGGCCACCCAGCAAGATACCGACCAGCAGAGCTGCCCACAACAGGGAGGCAAGCGCCGCAGAGCAGCTGGCAAGCGGCGGCGGCAAGCTCACGCTGTCATGATGACCGGCACCACAGCCACTACATTCTTCAACCGCTCCAGAAAGCCGTCCCCAAAGAACGAGGGGTCGGGCAGCAGGTGCACCGCCGGCAGCTGGCCTGCGGCATCAGGAAACAATTGCAAGTGACCAGCCGCAGTGCGGGACATGTTGTTGTTGTTGAGCAGCAGCATGCCCTGCAGCACTACTGTGCATGCCCTCACATGCAAGCATGCCCAGACGCGGGACGAGTCGCTTCCCTTGCAGCCCACTTGCCTTGCACAGCGAGGACGATGGCCAGCGCGACGCAGGCGGCGACGCACAAGAAGCTGCAGAGGATCTTGAAGATGCTGATGGGGGCCACGCCGCCCAGCGTCTTGGGGCCTGCCGGCAGGAAGCAGCCGGGGAAAATTTGGGTCGGTCAAGTGTGGTTGTGACCTGGCAGTTGCACGGCAGCTGCTGGAGGCAAAGCAGTGGGCGCAGCTTGCGTGTTGGCTGCACATGTGAGCCACCTTCCCAACCTGCCCAGCTCACACAGCGCAGGTGCTACCAGCAGGGTCGCCCAGGTCAGCATGGCAGTCCGCCCAAGGTACCACGGCAGCGGGTCGGGTAGCTGCACAGGGCAGAGCAACGGGGAACGGAGATGAGGTGCAGCAGCAGCCTGCGGCTAGGGCAGCAGCCTGCGGCTAGCAGTGCTTTGGAGGCAGCCCGCACGGAGGTGGCAGCAGGGCGGTCCAGTACGGCTGAGGCCAGCTGCGGCACCCACCTGCGGCCAGAGGTCTGGAATGATGCCGCTGTAGTCCTCGCTGCCTGCATTGTGGAGGAGTAATATAATGGGTTGGGTGATAGGACGCGTGGCCAGAGGCATGCAATGAGTGCGCCAAGTCCGCCATTGCATGCAACCAAATCAACCCACTAAACGCTGCTACTTGCTCAAGGCCCAGGGGCGCCCACAGGAGTGCACATGCACACAGCCCCCACCGCACAAACTCTGCCCCCATCGCACGCACCCACAAGCAGGTCGGCAAGCACGATGAGGTAAAGGACAAGGAATCCGGCGGAGCCGACCACGATGGAGAAGCGAACCGCCACGCCTGCCCAGTGGCCCCACTCGTGTTCCATTACCGCTGCATAGGTCAGCTTGCGGGTGCGCTCTGTGGGCCTGCAACAGGCGGGGCGAGAAGGGAAGGCAGGTATGGCTGCAAGGCAGCGGCAAGTGACCTGTATTATCGGCACAGGTCAGCTTGTGGGAGCACTCTGTGGGCTGGCTGTGGACAGGCAGCAGCAAGCATCGGAGCAGGCATGGGCAGGAGTGCGGCGGACTGCAGCCGCATGGTGGCAGCCAACATGTGGTACACACAATCCATGCATGCATGTTCACTTTGCTGGCAAGCTGCCCATCCAGCCTCACCGCAGCATGACGGCAATGCTGGCATATGTCATGACCGCCACTGCCACAGTCATGGCTCCGCCGCCCAGCAGCCCAAGCCCCGCATACGCGCGGGGGAATGCCAGCATGCCGGCACCCAGGATTGCATTGGTCAGGTTGACACTGCGGAGGAGGGACGCAACCAAGACATGTTGCCAGAGAAGCGGCACACCAGCATGCAACAGGACCGCCGCCACGGCTGGATGGCATGCCGGCAAGCCGGCCATCAGCGCATGCATTCACTGCTATGCCACGCAGCTCACGTGGTGTCCCACAGCGAGCTCTGCTTGTATTGAGCAGGCGGCTCCTCAAAGACTTCAGTGGCGAGCCGCCAGCCGCCGGCGAGCGGCGCCACTACCGCCGCCTCTGGATCGGCCGAGTCTGCTGCGAGCTGCTTGCCGCGTCCGCTGCCATATGCTGCATGCTGCCGCGGCTGCACGGGTGTGCGCAGCAGAGGCTCCTCCAGCCTGCGGCACGGGCGGATGGGGTGCTTGGTGAGGCACAGGGGCGCCGCCAGCAGCACAGCGACGGCGCCCTAGGGCGGCGGCGGCGGCCAAGCGGTGGCGGCGCGCTCCGCCACGCCGCTCCGAGATCGCTGGCCGCACCATCGATACTCTGGTGAGGTAGCCATGCGCGTCCGTGGCAGCCCAAGCAGGGCGCCGGAGATGGTCGGGACCACAAGCAGCTGCGGCCGCAACCCCGCGCCCTGACTGCTTTCTGTGTGACGGCGTAAACAAATTGGACGTTGAGAAGGGAGTGTCTGCCCCTGATGCCGCCTGCAGCCCCGCCACGCCGTGCCTGCTGCCGTACGCCGGCGGCAGCAGCCTCATTCCTGGTCGTGGTTAGCCATCCGCACAATTGAGGGCTGCACACACCCATCAAGCTTCAGTGCGATTGCTTGACTCCTCGGCCTGCAATCTCTCCCCAGTCGCTCCTGCACGATGCACCCAGGTTGAAGCACCCTCGATGCCTCCGTTCTGGCTCAGTCAAACAGGGCAAGCTTTGATGCAGGCATTGAATCAGCAAAACAGAAGTATAGTGTTAGGCGGGTCCAAAGCCGTGCAATGCCGCCGGGCTGTCGCCGCCCGCTCTTCATGTGCTGCCGCCGCCGCCGGCATCATGGCCCTGGTGCCGTCGCCAAACAGCGCCTGCAAGGCACTAATGCCTTCTACGCCCCCAATTGTATGCTGCCAGGCGCCCCGATGGCTTCCGCGCTCGCCCCAACTCAACCCTTGCTGCTGGAGTGCTGCGCTTCCCGCGCCTGGGCGGCCGCAGTGGGAGCGCGAGGGCCCTACAGCTCGCTGGATGAGCTGATCAGCGCAGCGCGGGAGGCGTGGTGGCACCAGGTGGGCAGCGGCGGCAGGGCAGCGGCGGCGCCCGTTACGTGCGCCTCATCCACGCTTCTCAACCTGCTCCTCTGCAAGCCCGGCGCTCCTGATGCAGACACCTGTGACCGGCTGGCTGGAGGCATTTGCCGCGCACCCCAAGATTGGAGACCTCGAGGGGCTGCGCAAGAAGTATGTCGGCACCTTTGGCGAGCTGAGCCGCGGCGAGCAGGCGGCTGCAGCCGGGGCGCCCGACGCGGTGCTGCAGGTGGGGCAGCCTTCTGCCTGGCAGCTGTTCATCCCTGCAAAGCGGCCTACTCTGGAACTGCTGCCGGCGAACAAATGGCACCAGCAACCCATCCTCCCTTGCCCTGCAGGAGCTGGCAGCGTGGAATGAGCGCTACCAGGCAAAGTTTGGCCACATCTTCATCGTGTGCGCCAGCGGCAAGTCGGCAGAGGAGATGCTGGGCATCATCCAACGCAGGTGAGCTGCTGCTCTGAAAATCACGGCCCCAATGTGATGCCAGCTGAAGGGGACGAGCATGGCAGAAGGTGGGTGGCTACTGCTCCTCTGCTGGCCATGCTCTCCCATGATCCGTTTTTCACATTGATTCCGAGACATGAGGTGGCGCCCACGTAGCACCGATTATTGAGGGGACAAGCCCCGGGGTGGGTGGGACGCCACTGAGGGCGGGCACAGGCGCATGCCGGGCAGGCGGCATCTGCGCGAGCGGTAGGCTGCCTTGCAGCCACGACAACAGGGCGTGCAAGGCAGGCCTGCCAGCGCGTCGGCAGGCACGGGCGACAATGCAAGGCAATGCGGCACAGGCAGCAAGGCATGGGCTAGGCGGGTGGGGGCGGGCACAAGCGACAATGCGGGGCGCGGGCACGAGCGGCAGACACTGGCAGGGCATGTTAGCGGGCAGGGGCTGAGCGTGACCGCCTGCATACCTACCCCGCGCACAACCGCTTCACCGGATGTTGACGCTGCGCAGCATGCTGCTGGCGGCGGCCGCCTTGGTGGCACCGGGCTTAGCGGCACCGGTGCCGGCGGGCTCGCCGAAGCAGCGCCAGAAGCGCAGCGTCTCGTCCGCGGCGGCGCTGACCACGGTGGTGCCGTCGGGGCTCTGGGCCAGGTGCAGCACCCGGGAGGTGTGCCCCGTGAGCTCCGCCACCTTTGCCATGGAGGGGTACTTCCACAGGCAAAGCTGGTTCTGGCTGCAGGGCGGGACAATGCAGGGGGCATGGTTGAGGGCAGGGCGGTGAGTCCCGGGCTGCAGGGCTGCGGCTACAGCAGCAGGCTTTGAGTTGAGCCATGCAAGCAACCTCCCTCACAGCTGCTCACCTGAAGCCGTGGGAGGAGAGCAGCTCGCGCTCATGACGGTTCCACTGCAGCGAGCAGACTTGGCTGCCGGTGTCAATGGAGTTGAGGAGGGCCCCTGCGGCGTGGGAACCGGGTTTTGGGGTGGCAGCATAGTTAGCGGTCAGGTGGAGATGCCAGCAGCTCTGCTTCCTGGCGCAAGCAGCAACTGACCTGACTGCCACTGTCCCATACTACACCGCCATCACCAACACCCTGCTGCGCACCGGTGTGCGTGTTGTGGAACTTGATGGTCCTGTCCGCGGTGCCGCCGCCGGTGGCCAGCAGGTTGGCCTGGAAGGGGCACCAGGCCAGCGCCTTGACAGCCGCCTGGTGGGCGGTGATCCTGTGAGTGGGGCGGTCGTTGGCCGCGTCCCAGATCATCAGCAGGTTGTCGTTGCCGCCGCTGGCCAGCTGCGGCAGGGGAGGTGTGGAGGGAGGCAGGGGTCGAGAGATGGCAGCGAGGCTGGTCAAAGGGACATGGCTGTCATCAATGCACCTAGCCACGCCCACCTCCAGGCTGCACCCCAACTCCACAGCCGCCTCTCCACCCACCTGGGTGCCGTTGGGCGACCACTTGAGGCCGCAGACCTCCTGCTCGTGGCCGCGCAGCGTGGCGGTGATGTGCTCGCGCACGCGCACGTCGTGGTTGAGGATGAGGGAGTCGCGGCCGCCGGTGGACAGGATGTGCTGGTTCCAGGACAGCGAGGAGACGCGGGCGGCGTGGCCGTTGAGGTTGCGGATGGGCTTGCAGCGCTCGGCGTCCCAGATCTGGGTGAGGCTGTTGGAGAAGCCCACCGCCACGTGCTTGCCGTCGGCGGCCCAGGAGAGGGAGGTGACGTAGTCGTCGCCCTGTGCCGACAGCAGCTCCTGGATGTCGCCGCTGGAGGCGTTCCACAGGTACACCGTCTGGTTCAGAGCCACGGCGACCTGCGGGGCGGAGGGCAGAGCAGTGGGCAGGGGAGGGGGTGAGCGGTGGTGTGAGGAGGTGGCGGAGGTGGGCATGGCTGTCTAGTGGCTGTCCCGCCAGCCCAGCCACCTGCACCCAGCCAGCCAACCTGCCACACCCCGTCGCGCACCGAGTTGGTGGAGCCCCAGTCGAGCAGGTTGAGGTAGTAGTCGTCGACAAGGTCGGGGGCGTCCAGGATGCGCTCCGGCTGCTGGGGCACGGCGCGGAAGGTCTTCTTGGGCCGCGGGCCGTTGTTGGCGGTGTACAGGGAGGCCAGGTGGTTCTCAAAGCCCTCGGCCGGCGCGGGCGCCTTCTGCTTGAAGGCCAGGATGCGGGCGGAGCCGTCCTGGCCGAGGTTGGCGGCCAGCTGCTTCTTGTACTCCATCTGCGGGAGGGATGCATTGGGGTGGCCTGTTCAGCAGGCGGAGGGCAGCAGGCGGAGGGCGCACGGGAGCAAGGAAGGCGGAGGGCTGGCGGCGGCAGCACCCAGCCGCCGGCGCCCGACAGCCGCGGGCAGCTCGCGGCAGCCGAGCCATTGCGCCGTCGCCCAGATCTGGTGGCAGAGTCCCTCTCCCCGGGCGCACCTTGCTGGGGGACAGGGCGTCCAGGTTCTCCACATCGCGGGCCTCGCGGCTCACGTTGTAGGCGGCCACATCCAGGTTGCTGGAGGAGCGGTTGGGGATGAACCGATCCAGCTGCGGGAGAGGGGGCGGGGTGGCGGCGGCGCCAGGTGAACGTTGGGCTCGCGCGGCTGCCGGCCGCCCAACGGCTCGCTGCCGCCGGCGCGGCGCCTCACCTTGCCAGAGGTCTTGGAGGACGCCGCAAACACGCGGGGCGAGGCGGCAGCGGGGGCTGCGCGCACAACGGAGGGGGAGGCGGTTGCCATCGTGCGGGGTGCACTGGGGGGTGCTGGAGGGTGCTAGATCGCGGGGTTTCTGACTGTCGGGTGACAGAAAGAAGGCGGGTTCTGGCCCAGACGCCCGTGATAAGCCCGCCCCGCCGCATGCCGCCGCAGCAGGCACGCCGTGCGCAGACCGCCCCGCAGACCAATCAACTGCCATCAGAGATGGGCCCCTTGCCAGTCTCCAGGGCGCACAATTGGCACGCTCCCACACATGCCTGTTGGACCACCTCCCCGCCTCCCTCTCCCC
>VIYQ01002328.1:0-37056 GCA_009928355.1 Chlorella sp. CH2018 | reverse complement strand
TCGTCATGGGGGTGCAGGAATGGCACCGTGTTTTGCCCGATCCACACCTGCCCTTGCAGCTGCCGGCGCAGCCATCCCACGGTGGCCGTAGAGAGCGGGGACCCGTGGCCAGTGCCGTAGAGCATGCCGGTCACGCCGCACTTGCTGTGATTCACTTCCAGCCCTGACCATGCGAGGAAGCGGCTGACCTTCTCAGTCTGCCTGCGCAGGTTGGGCAGCGTGCTGGTGACGATTGCAAGGTCATCGGCATAGGCAGGTGCGCTGCAGCTGTGCTTGGTCTGCTCATCTGCCGACAGGCAGCCATACTGATAGCCTCGCTGGCCCACGTGCAGCCAGCGCAGCAGGGGCGTGATGAACAGCAGGAATAGGAAGGGGGAGAGGGTGTCGCGCGCAGAGTGCCCCTGTCAATGCTGAGCGGCTCCGAGTCGCCAAACCGCGTCCTGATTAGCGTGCTGGCCCCTGTGTACAGGCTTTCGACCGCCCGCACAGCATGCCAGGGGAAGCCCTGGTCCCACATGAGCTGCAGCAGCTTGTCGTGAGCGACCATATCAAAAGCTGAGGTAAAGTCGATGTACAGGCAGTAGATATCCTTGCTGCTGTGCTTGGCATCCTCGAGTGCATTCAGCACCGTCATGAGCTGCAGGTGGGTGCTGCGACCTGCCGTGAAGCCATGTTGGCAGTCGTTGATTACGCCCAGTTCTCGTGCGTGGAAGGACAACACATCGGTGAGCAGGGCAGTCCACAGCTTGTACACTGTGAGGGCCAGGCCAATTGGGCGGTAGTTGGCTGGGTTGGTTGGGTCGCCCTTTTTGTACAGCATCACTGTGTGGCTGTTCTTCCAGGCCGCGGGGGTTTCCTGCTTGAGCCACATGACCACCATCAGCTGATGCAGGCCCTTGTGCGCTGCAGCAGGTAGGCTCTTTATGAGCTCATTGGGGACTCCATCCGGCCCTGGCTCCTTGTTGTTAGCTGCCCTGTGGAGGATGCGTTCAAACCTGCCGTAGTCAGCAATCCGCTCCAGCAGGTCCTCTCGGTGCCCTGACGTGGCAGCCCTGCTGGCCATTGTGAATCTATCCTCTGCATCCGCCGCCTCCCAGCAGTACCCACGGGGCTGCATCTGCGGGGGCGCCGTGCTGAAGCCACCCCTCTTGCCCTCCGGCCCTGCCCTCGCAGTTTTGCCTCGCTGCTCAGCAAGGATGCGGAGCATCTCCTGCGGGTCCGAGGTGAGCTGCCCAGTCTGTTGATCCTTGAGCAACTCAATGCCCTGGGGCGCATCACCAGCACGGGCCGCAATGTCCCGGTGGCCCCAGCGTGGTTGCAGTGCATACTTTGTGCGCCATGCCTTGACCGCCCGCGCCCAGCCCTCCAGCTGGTTCTTACGCAGCAACGCACGCCGCTCCAACCTTTGCGCCCGCAGGCGAGCCTGCAGGGCGTGCATCGCTCTGTCGATTGGCGTGGCACAGGTGTGCGGCGTGGTGGTTCCTGCTTGGTGCTGCCGCCGGCAGGTCTTGTCAGCCTGGCGCTGCTGCTCCCTACGTGCCTGCCTGCTGCCCTCCGCAGCTGGCGGGCAGGCATGCGCAGCATCCCCTGCTGAAGGTGGTGCATCCTCCACATCGGCTCGCTGCAGTTCCCCCAGCGCTTGCTGCAGCTCCTCCAGAGCTTGCGCCAAGTCTGCGGCGTCCGCGCGGCTCAGCATACGGGTGCGGTGGCTGGCACGCTGCTGCCCGCGCTGGCTGCACTGACTGGGCTCTGCTGAGGCACTGCCATCCAGGGCGCTGGCCCGCTCACCACAGCCAGCAGCGATTGCCATGGCCTGGCGCAGGAGCTCCAGCACGGCCTCCTCGGTCAGCGCTTCTCCCTCTGCCAGACGCAGCCGGCTGGCCGCTTGCAAGGCCTCTTTGTGCAGACAGGTGCGTGTGTCGAGGGCTTTTACTTTTCTGCTTATGCTGCGGGGGAGGTGGTGTTTGCTTCCTTATAGCGCTGCATCTCCTCCTTGTTGAAAGGACAGAAGCGTCGCCTGCTCTTGAATGGTGCCTTCACCTGCGGCGGCGGCGCCACATACCCCAATGCCTCACAGGGCAGCTTGGCCTCGAGGGGCTCATGATCACTGTTGCCTCCGGCTGTGAGCACTGTGCACTCAGCAGCACTCCACTCCTGTGCCCCTTCACCCTTCGCAGGCAGGGTGGGCAGGCACAGCAGCACATCGTCAATGGTGCTGGCCACGGGTTCAGCACCTGTCACTTGCTGCCGGTAGGTGGGCTCCCTAGGCTCGGTTGCATCAGCCGGTAGCCCACCAGCCGGGGCCAGCTGGATTGCCTCCACCAGCTGCCGCCACTCCCGGTCGGCGTCGCCAGCAGTGCATGTTGACCTATCAGCATCTCTGATGGTGGCGTTGAGGTCACCAGCCACCACAAGTGCTCTGCCATGTCGCTGGCAGCTGCGTGCAGTCTCCTTGATGTACTGATCCACTTGCCGCCGCACCTCCTTGTTGTCACAGGGGCGGTAGATGCCTAGCACATCCAGCGGGCGTCCGCCTGGTGGCGTGAGCTGGACGTGGGAGACGAAGCCGCTCAGGTCAGCCGCCCTAGCGGCAGTGGGTCCCATGTCTGGGCGATGCAGACTGTTGTGAGCTGTGTGCCGCTTTGCCACAGCTACAATCACCCCAGCCTTGTGGCGGCCCTCACGTCCGTGGATGCTGAGCAGGCTGCCGCCTGGCAGCAGACTGTATGCCAGCACATAGCCAGCTCCCAGCAGGCGGCGGTACATGTTTTTCCTTTGCCGCCTGGAGCAGATTTTGACCTCCGGCAGCACCAGCACATCTGGATCGCGTTCTGCTAATGCCGTGATGACTGACTCAGCTGTGGTGCCTCCTATGGGGTTGTAGGTGGTGACCACCAGATGCCCAGATGGCGTGTTCGGTGCAGCAGGCGTGGCGCCCAGCGCACTGCCGTCCTGGCGGGAGTCCTGCTCAGCAAGCGGCCCTGCAGCAGCCTTATCGCTCTGCTGCTGCCTGCGGCAGCGGGCAGCAGCGACAGCCCGCCGCATTGGGGATGCAGCAGCTGCGTTGAGGTGGGCCCCCTTCTGCTGGCCAGCGGGGGGCTGGCCGTCCTGCTCCCTGTGTGCCGCCGCAGCCAGGGCTTGCATTATGCTGAGTTGCTTCCTGGATGTCTGTGTGTGCGTTGCCGTTTTCCTTGGTGGTTCTGAAGCAGGCTGCCGGATTTGTCTAATTGTAACTCTGTCTTGATGCTTCCGCTTCCGAGGCCGTGTGGCAGGGTGCACGGCTGTGCCCTCGCGGCGCGCGCTTTTGCGTGTGGACCGGCCAGTCAGCCTGAGCAGCTTCTGTGGTTCTGCGGGCCCTGAGCGCTCTATCATCTCGTCCCATGTACGCTTGTGCTGGGGCTCTGGGGGCCGCTGCTCAGCAGGCAGGCCCAGGGCATCGGCAATCCTGAGCAGGATGTGGTGGATGCTCCTCTTCTCTGCTGGTGTTAGCTCAGGCGCCCAGGTGCCCCTGCGGTCACGCCACCGCCGTGCAGGGTCGCGGGGTTCAAAGTAGGCAGGAGGGCACAGGGGGTGCTCTGCCTCGGTCAGCGCGCGTGCTTGCTGTTCTGTGGCAAGAACCATTGGCTGGAAGTGGTTGGCCCTGAAGCTGTGCACGCGCGCCTGGCGCCCTCCCTCGGTCTGTGCCCAGGTCAGAACCGCAGGCGTGCTGGGTACATAGCCGTCCTTGACGTACAGCGGCGGCACGTATGCAGAGTCGAAGTGCACCGTTGTGTTGGGAGCGGTGTTAGCCCCCTGGTAGCCTGGGCAGTACACCAGGACAGGGCACTGTAGCACGGTGGCGGCAACTGGGGCTGCCTCTAGGCCTTGGTAGCCACCTGTCTGTGCCATGCGCCGGAAGCAGTACTCTGAGTAGTCATGCTGGGCATCGCCACGCTTGGCGGGGTGGTAGAGCCTGTAGTCCGTTTCGGAGTGCTGCACCAACTCAAGCAAACACCTCAGCCGTAGGGCATGACGTCCTTTTTGTTGGCTACCCAACGTTGCGAGCAGCAGTGAGTTGAAGAAGCAGTTGCCATCCGCATCGCTGGCGGGGACGACGGCTGCCTGCAAGTCACTGCCTGGGGGATAGTATCCCATGCTATTTGCAGCATATTTCGGGCAGGGGCGCAGCGCCGGCAAATCGGCCTGCGTCAGGCCACGCAGACCCGCCTGCACTGGGCCCAGCAGGGCATCCACCCTGGCAGCCAGCTCCCGCATGGCAGGACGGTTCCATGCATGCTGACCAGGTTGGGGTGAGGTGGGTGGTGTCTGGCCCTCTGCGAACAGTTGCAGCTCCCTCAGGATGGCCCGCGCTGCGGCGTCACTGACCTTCAAGACTTGCACACTGTCTGTGAGGGGGGGCAGGCCCTGTTGCTGGGCTGCCAACGGCTTGCGCACCCGCAAGCGCTTGCTGTACCGCTTCGGTTCAGGCTGCTTGTTGAAGGGCCCGGGATTCAGCTCAACATCCCCCGCCGCCGCCGCCACTGACGCCAGCGCTGCGGCAGTGCCGGCCAGTGCGCCATCTCAGCGTGGCGCCCCCCCAACTTCGGTGCCGCCTGAGGAAGTGCCCGGGGGCTGCCTGTATCTAGAACGCGCATGGTGAGGATGGATGCGGGTCGTACAGTCATGCAGCGGGTTTGCTTTTCAATGCGTTGAGCTGTGCCTTGTTGCCTCGTGCCTGCTTCCCGAGTGCTGGTGCCCTGGCTGCGCGAGCAGCGACACTACAAGTGAGTTGGCCGACGGCCATTTTACTCGTGCTTTGAGCTACACAAGGAGGATGGGCTGTGTCCACCACCCGGCCAGCTGCGCCGCCGGAGGCGGCAGCGCTAGCCATTTAGTCAGTCGACATTGCCCCCGTCAGCTTCGTGGCGATGAGTGCCACAAAGCTTTCAAAGCACGGCAGGCGCGGGTTCAGCATGTTCAGGGTCTGGTCGTAGTGCGCCCGCAGGGCTGCCCGGTCTGTGGCGCGCTGCTGCACAACGCACTTTGCCAGCAGCACGAGCTCTGAAGCTACAGCCGCCAGGCCGGTGTACAGCCAAGTGGCGGTGTCCGGCGCGCTGAGCTTCAGGAAGATCGCCAGCAGCAGGCAGACCAGGAACTGGATCCACGCGTAGGAAAGCGCGGCTCGGGTGACCAGCAGCCGCAGAGCCCGGCCGTACCAGGGCTGCAAGTGGGCACACGCAGGGGGAGGGGAAGCAGGAAGGGTCACCTCATTTTGTGGCAGATTGCGGGGGGGCTGCAAGATGGGTGCACAAACTGTGCAGCAGCTGCTGCAACTGAACCCACCTGCCGGGTGTAGCTCACGATGCGCGCTGCATCTGCCGCGAAGTCCACCAGTTTCCTCACATCAGCAGCAAAGCGCAGCCCAGCTTTTACTGCACAAGGCAGGGCATCATCAAGTAGCACAGCCCCATCAGTCCGGAGGTGCACGGCAGGCAAGCGCCCTGCGGCACCCAAACGCTGCCCTCCTCAAGCAGCTGGCCAGCAGCCAAAGCCAGCGCCTGGAGCATCAGCCAGAGGCGGTTCACATGCAGCCGTGACAAAAGTCGCGCGCCTCACCCGGACGAGCGGCAAACGCCTCGGCTTCAATGCTCAGGTTCAGGGTTGTTGGCACCTTTTCTCCTGCGCATGGCAGAGTATAGGGTCGTGTGGGTGGGAACTCGTGTGAGTGGCAGAGAGTGCAGACGCCCCACCAAGGGCACCTGCTGCCCTTCCTGTACAGCTGTGCATGCACGCCATAAACCGCACCGCAGGACAAAGGCACACTGCTGGTGCAGGCTACCCCACTGAGTTCTGCTTCCTGCCAAGTGAGGCGGTGCAATTAGGGGGCTCACCCTGCATGTCAAAGGCGTCGATGATCACCTTTTTGTACTCCCCAGCCAGATCGCTGCGTTTCGAGCCGATGTGGATGCCCAGCTGCTGGCTTCCCGCCGCATCCTGTGTGTGCAGCCGCTTGCCCTCCAGGTTGCAAACGTCCCACAGCGTGTTCTCCAGAACTGCGATGGACCCTTGCAGGTCGGCTGCCATGATGCCTGCAAGCAGGGGGCAGGGCGACTCGTGATCAGGCTGCCTGCAGATGCGTTAAGGGGCACGGGCGGACAGCATGAGGGCTGCCCACCGCCGCCGCCGGCTGCCGCTTGGGCGGGCGGGCGGGCCAGGTGGCAGCTGAGCAGCGCTGGCTGCTTGGATCTGCATGCTGCTGCCTCACCAGAGCGTGCAGATCAGGGCGGGAGCACGCTTGAAGGCTCCTGCGGAGAGGGCGAGGGTCTGGGCTCAGCAGGGGGCCCTGATCGCCCTGCAGACTCCCCCGCAGGGCATGGTTGGCCTTGGCAAGGCAGCTGGGCCCTCCAGGGCCTGCCCAGACTCCACCTGACCGTGCCCACTGCCGGAGCTTCGCCCCTCACGTCACGCTGGAGGCCGCAGTGTGATCTCACAAGCGACAGAGCTCAAGCAGAGATTTCTCTAGGCAGCAGGCAGCAGCCCATGGCTGCCTCGGCCGGCATGGGCGTTCATGAGCGTCGGCCGCTGTGAGCCATTCGAGCGTTCACCCCGTGGCCTGCCTGCCCTGCTGCCTTGGGGCAACTTGCTTCTACACATCATTGCATGCTTACATGGACAGCTTGAGCAACGAAGCAACAGCAACTGCCAACATCACATGCCCGCCCCTGTCTTTGTCGCAGCCAGGTCGAAGTCGTCGGGGGCGGCAGCCGCCACCCAGTCTGCAAAGCGCTGCTTGCTGGCCAGGTCGCCCATCAGCTCGTAGATGGAAGCCAGGTTGGTGACGACGGGCTCCTGAAGGAGGAGGGCACAGGCGGGCAGAGCGGTGTGGGGCGCAGTGGACAAAGGGGCCCGGAGCAGCATGCTGGGTTGCGCTCCTTGGCAGCGGCACCCCGCCATGCTGGGGTTTGCTGGTGTACTTTGAATGCGCCATGCACATCTGAAGAAGGCAACTCACGCCTCATGCACAAAATCATCCCACAGGGAGCGGCCATCAAACCTGCCTGCATAAGTGCAGCGGGGGCCCTGCTGGAATGCGTGCTTCAGCACCGCGGCCGCCTGGCCCAGGTGGTTGGAGTAACGAGGGCCGGTGCCTGGTGGTGGGCGAGGAGCAGCAAGCACTGGGGCTTTGAGATGTTTGCGTTGCAAGCGCATGCCACGCCATTGTTTATGCCTGCCTCCAGACCTGCAGACAGCCAACAGCCTCTGCATCCAGGCCAGCAAGTGTGACAGCAAGCAGCGCTACGGGCTGCCCACCTGGTTGCCGGCTGCGGCTGCATCGGTGGGGTCTGCCGTCGCTGCTGCAGCAAACTCCTTGGCGGCGCCTGCCATCGCAAAGGGAGGGCAGTGCCAGGCGAGCATGAGGTGGGGCAACACGTGTGAAACACAGGGGTGCAGGTGAGCCTGCAAAACAGAGACACCTTCATGCCAATGCAGAGCACGGCTGCTGACGAATGGCTGCATACAGCCGTCCATTAAGCCCCTACCTCAGAAGTTGTGCTGCAGAAAGGCCAGCAGACCGCGATTGCGATGCAGCAGCGCCTGCCGCCGCCGATGATCCGCGCCTGGCTGCCCCGCCGCTGCCGCTCCTGCCTTCCCACTCGCCATCAGCAGCTGCTCAACGAGCCGGAGCGAGTGCTGTGCGGCTGTGAGGTCGCCTAGCTGCGCCTGCACCGCCCCAGCCTCCGTCCATGCCTCTGCATAACTGCCATCTCGCCGCAGCAGCTCGTTCAGCAGCGTCAGCGCAAAGGTGTAGTGGCGCAGCTGGCTCTGCTGGCTAGCCAGCAGGAGGGAGAGGCCCCAGTGCCGCTGCCGCCATAGCGCCCGCCCCGCTGCTGCTGTGACAGGCGAGCTGCCTCCCCCTGGTGCTGCCGCTGGCCTCCTGCCCAGCACACCAGTGCAGCAACGTGTGCAGGCGGTCCAAGCTCTCCTGCTGGCGCCCCAGCCGCCACGGCAGCTCGGCTCGCAGCATGCGCAGCGCAAAGGGCACCAGAGATGGGTGGCCCTGCGGGTTGGGAGCAGGGTGTTGAGCAGGTTGAGGGGCCAACGGCATGCATGGCTTGATACATGGTGTCGCCATTGTGGGCACCGGCGAGCAACAGCATGGCGCAGCAAGTCCGCCTGCCTTTGCGAGCAGCCCAATCTTGCCATTGTGCCTCAGCGAAGGCAGGTGTGCAGCAGCCCAAACAGGCTCGACAGCAGCTACACATGCAGTGGATACCTTCCCGCCCACCTGCGCGCGGCTGCCCAGGAAGGCAGGGTCCTCTAGCGACCCGAGCTTGGCCATCTCGGACGCAGCATCCTCAGCCATGCCCAGCTTCAGCAGCGCAAGGATGGTCCAGGTGCCCACACGCAGCGCCGTGGCCGTGTTGGCGGCCGTCGTCGCTCGAGCCCGTTGCACCACCTCGCGCCAGCGGCCCTGCCAGTGGAGGGTGGGAGTGATGCAGGAGGGTGGCAAAATGGCAACAGGAAGGTGGCGGCGGCAGTGACGGCAGCGGCGGCGGCAAGAGGAATGGGAGCGGACCTGCAGCGCAAGCGCTTGGAGGCCTTCTACGCCCTCAGGCACGCGCCCTGTGCGCAGCTCTGGCGGCGGCGCGGCCCAGGGCAGCTGCTGCGACAGCGGGTGCAGCGGGTGGGCCATGGCGCCGGCTGCCGGTGCTTTGGATCACTTTGTGTGTGCTAGCAGCAGCTGTGGGCCACGATCGTGAGCTCCGCCGCTGCATGGGGCGAAATGCGCGCCGTCAAAATGCGAGTCGGCCGCCCTGTTGCCCTCTGCGGCCAGTTTCAGACGCTGCATCGTGATCGAAAGCTTTGAGCAGCAGCTCCGCACCTTCCCCGGCAGCCAGCGACAGCGGCCGAAACTCGGGGTGCGCAGAAGGCTTTCTGCAGCGGCCACAAACGTGTCTGACAGCTCCCAACTCAATCGGCATTCACATCAGCCTCCATCGCCTCCCAGCTGCCTGCCGCCGCTCAGCGCCGGCGCCGCTCCCGCCCCGCAGGCAACACCATGCCGTCGGCGGCCACCTCTGCGCGCCAGCCCTCGCCCTCGGATGCCTGGTGGGAGGAGTGCAAGGCGGCGGCAGCAGAGCGGGGGCGGGGCGAGGACTGCATTCTGCCCGTGGGAGCGGTGGAGGCTGAGGACGAGGAGGGGGAGCCTCCGGAGGGAGCTCAACGACTTCCGACAAGTGTGAGCTGCGCGAGCTGCTTGCTGAGCTGCTGACGGGCTGTGCTTAATTCGGCACTGCTTTTTCTGCTGGAGGCTGGGAGTGACCGTCTTCCACTTGACTCGCACTGCCTGCTTGGACTGCCTACCGAAGGCCCTCCATCGCCCTTGCGCCCGCTGCCGCCGTGCCCACCTCAGGCCCGTGGTCATCTGCCCTAGCCCCGTGGAGAAGCTGTTTGACGGCATCCTGCGCGACCTGTGGGTGGCAGGCTGCGATGAGGACGACGACCCGGATGGCGGCTTCAGGTGGGCCAGGGAAGTGCGCGCTATATGGAGAGCTGGAGGGAGGAGGGAAGGGTGGACGGGGGCAGGGGGGAAGGAAGGAAGGAGGTGGGGCGGAACAAAGGAGATGCGGTGAGGCTGGGGTGAGCAGCCAGGAACACTCCTGTGCTGTCCATGCTGCTGGTTTGAGCCGATGCTGTGCCTGCTGCGCAGGATGACCAGCACCAGCTCCAGCTACGCGGGGCAGGACACAGTGGCCAAGCACCTGCGCAAGGCAAGCGTGCAAGGGCGTGCTCCCCTCTGGCATCTGCTGCCTGCTCTGCTGCCTTGCACCCTACGTTGAGCAGGCGCAGGCTGCGCAAGCCCGCAGGTTGCATGCAGGAATTTAGTGACAACACAGCAGCCCTTGACCTGCTCGCTGCCTGCCCCTGAAGTGTAGGTGGAGGCCCTGCTGCGCAAGCCAGACTACCCGGGGCCTTCAATACCTGCTGGCCACCATGGTGGCCGCCAAGCGGGACGACTACTGGTTCATGGTGGGTGCTTGGCTGCAGCTGGGGAGGCGATGCGCTGCATGGCGTGCCACTCTGGACTACCAGCCACACCCATGCCTGGCCAGCATCTGTCACAGCACCAACATCTGGTTGAAGGGAGGCCCCGGGAGCAGGAGAAGAAGAGCTTGCAGCACTGCACTCCTCCACCCCCATGCATCGCTGCGTGTCGATCGTTCAGGACACAGACGTGCCTGAGGAAGTGGAGAAGCTGCCGTCTAAGATGGACCGACTGTGGGGCAAGGTGTGCTTGCGCTGATGGCTCACTGTTCCATGACGAGCCACTGCTGCTCCGTCGCCGTGCTGCCCTGCCGGCATCGCCTCTGGGGTTGCTCGGGGCCTGCGCCGGTTGGGGTAGTGTTATGCTCCATGCCTCCAGCTACCAGACAGTGTGCGCAGCGGTAGAGAAAGCCGCAGGCCATAGTGGCACCCTGGTGACGTACCAAGCTCCCGACTGGCGTGCCTGCCACTGCACCTGCCAACTGCAGGTGCTGGCGCGTTCGGATGGCGAGCTGGGCGGTGTGACTGCTGCCGACCGTGAGGCGGTGGAGGTGGCGCAGCAGGGGCTGCGAGACACTATCGAGGGGTACCGCCTTGTGGAGTAGGCTGCACAGGCCAATGATCTGCTCCTGGCAGCGGCTGGAGCGGCAGAGAACTAGAGAGTGAGAGGCAGCGGGAGGGGCGGCTGTTGAGTGCTCGGCAGTAGGGAGGAGCGGAGCGCGTGGGGGCTGTGCATTCCTCTGCTGGCTTGCCTGGTTCCCTTACGTGCCAACCCATTTTGCAAGTGGATGCGCATGCTTGGATGCAAGAATGAACGAATGTCAGTGTGACACACAACGCACGCCGGGAAAAATGAGCAGATGGGGGTCGCAGCAGGCCGCAGCTGGCACCATGTGCGCGCGGCTGCATTCTGCCTTGGTGGTTGGAGCGGCTCTCACTGTGCGCTAGTTCGCTGGGCGCTGGCTGGCTGGGTAGACATGCACTGGGTGCAGCTGGTTTACTGGGGGCTCTGCAGCAGCCTGGGCTTGCCGCAGCTTGCAGACGTTGGCCGACAGGTCCCACAACGGGGCGGCTGGCGCAGGCTGCTGGTCGCAACAGTGGCGTGGCTGACGGCGAGAGAAGCACCCTGCTCCAGTCAGGAGCTGGAAAAGAGTCCTCTTCGTCTCCCGGAGCAAGGTTCCACTGCGTCGCCTGCCACGACGCCACGACGCCTGCTGCCGCGGCAAGGTTTGTTGGCACGCCGCTTTGTGTATAGACCTCGTAGGCGGGCTCCCCCGTCCATTTTCAGCCTTGGTTCACTCCCAGCCGCGCTCTGCTGCGGCTCTTGAGCACGGCTGCCGCCGGCAAGTGGGGCGCAGCCTTGCAGGCTCTCCCAGCCATCACCCAGAAGCCAGCCGCGCGGCACGGCGTGGCCCAGCGTGCCGCAGCTAGCCCCGCTGCCGCCGCTGCTGCTGCGGCCGCCTGTGAGGCGCGGCCGCCGCCTGACCCCCCAGCATGGGCCTACAGCCCAGCAAGCAGCCCAGCGTAGGGGAATCAAGGCTACGGGCAATCAAAGAAGAGGAGAAGAGGGCACTTGAACTGCAGCGCGTCATGCTGGAGGCATTTGCTGCCGAGCCTGCAGACCGTGTGGACGCACCAGACAGTGCCTCGGCGCGGCTCACCGCTGTTGTCCACTATATCAGTCAGTTGAGGTCGGAGGCCCTGGCCGTCCTTGACCACATAGGTGCGTCATGCCAGCGCAGCTGTGTGTTGCTCTGTCATTGGGCCGGCTGTGCCAGCAGCGAATGGCCCTGGCTGCCTGTTGGAAAGATGCCTGCACATCGACGCATCACATGCTGGCGACTGGCCTCTGCGTCCCAATGTCCGTGCTGCAGCCGCCCAGCGCAAGGGCCGCATCATGCCGATGCCCCACCCCACCCCTCCCCTGCGCCTGCCGGGGCCGCCGCAGCAGGACGGTGAGCCTATCGGTTGCTCAGTGCCGCTCGCAGGATCCTCCGCAGCGGCTGCATATGCAGCGGCTGCATGCCTGGCACTGGCTGGCCGGCTGGCTGGCTGGCTGGCGTGCCTACGATGGGAAGGCGGAGCAGTGGTGGTGGCATCCAAGGCGTGCCGCAGCACTCCTCGAACCAACAAGCACATTGCACCCCCTTCTTCTGCAGCACCAGCAGCACCTGAGCCTGCGTCTACTTCATGTGGAGCGCAACCCAGCACACCATTAGGCGGCGCCAGCCCGCATAGGGGCCAGCGAGGCAACAGCAGCAGCAGCGAGGAGGGCGCTCACACTGGCGATGAGCAGCACGGCACAGGCATGCCGCTGCTTGGCGCCAAGACGGACATGTCGGCGCTGCCGGGCTTGCGACAGCGGCGGGGCCACCAGGAAGGCGGTTGAGCCGGCAGACAGCGCCTGCCTCCAGAGTGTGCATTGGATGGCATGCTCCCAGCTCCACGTGCAGCTATGCCTTGCACGCGTAGCCCTGATGCCACCGCTGTGAATGACTTCGCGCATGCCGGCGTCAGTAACAGTGCATCTCTGCACACATGCATTTTGTCTCTCTCCTATGCATTGCCCTTCCACTGTTTCACTAGCCCCTGCTGCCGCCATACTTGTTCCAAACCCTTGCTAACTTGCACACTAGCCCACACTGTCAACTTCAGCTGTCCTCACCCAGGCGCAGCCAGCACTGAAGGGGGCCGGTATCTGGCTGTGGTTGGCAGCCATGCGAAGCCAATTAGACAGCAGCTAGCAAAATCACCTGCAGCGCAAGGCTGTGAGACACCTAGGATACATACGGATGTGCCGGAGCTGACCATGCGGCTGCATGTGCGCCGCAGCGGCGGCATTTGACCCGTCAGTGGCAGCGGTTCCTTGCGCGGCACGGTGCCGCGCTGATGCACTGGTCATCTGATGTCCCTGCCCACCGAACTGTGGCTGTCCATCAACCTCAAGTCACCTGCAGCAGGAGCACAGAGCAGCGCGGTTGCAGAGATGCAGTGTTTTGCGGCGGGCTGCTGGCCCCGCTCTCCTGGCCGGTGCCGCCATGCGCGCCACCTGGCTGCATGGCCCTGCCGTGATAGAGGGGGCCGCTGCCGTGCTCTCCGCACTCAGTAGCACTTGTGGCACGGTGTAGGCCATCCAGCGAGTTAAGGTCTGCTCAAGCGCAGTGCCACCCCGCGGCCGCTGGGCTTGCAGGCTAGCAGCGTCCCCGGCCTATCGCCCCGACCTTGCACGGTCCCAGCAAGCGTCAGAAAGGAGGCAGCGGCGCTTTTGCAACGTTCGGCCATGACTGCCGGCGGCTCAGTCGAGTTAAGGCCTGCTTCCAGTTCGGAGGTCGCCCCCAACGACAAGTCCGGTGAGCGTCGCAGCGAGCAGCATCCGGACTGCGGGTGCTTCACAACCAGCCGGCACCGCCAGTTGGCCGCCGCCTGCGCAAGCTGCCGCCGCCGCCACACCTGCCGCTTGCAAAGGAGCCGATAGAGGGGCGAGTCGCACGAGGTGCTGGGCGCCGAACAGACCCTGGCTGCAACCACAGTCCTCTGCTGTCGTGTTGCTAGCGAAACAGGGCAGCCCGCGTGCCTGACAGCAGGAGCAGCCGATGGAGGTTGGCGCCACCCTGCAGCCACGCTGTCCTGTTCCTTCACACGACATGCGTGCTCCGTTTCACCCCTGCACACCCCCTCCTGTTTCACCACCCTTGACCACGGCACCCTGCGCCTCCCGCTGCCTGCAGGAACGCTGTTGACCGTCATCGGTAAGTCTCGCCTGGCTGCGTGCCCTCGCCGACCGCCGGTGTCCATACCTGCCAACTCGCTGTGCTCCTTCCGCTGAATGCCCAGCCTCCCCCTGTCCCATCCTTTCCCTTCCTTTTCCCAGCCCATGTCTTCTGCGCGGTCGTAGGCGCTGGCGTGCTCGGTGAGCAAAACAAATTGGGAAACTGGGCCGTGCGCGAGCTGTCGGACGCTTCCCGCCCACCGCCGCCGCCCAACCGCCGCCGCCGCCCCCCTTCCTCCCACAGGCCTGCCCAATGCGGTGGCGTGGTGGGGCTGGGTGGCCGGCCCCCTGCTGCTCATCATCTTCTACCTGGTGTCCCTGTGGACATCCACCATGCTGGCCAGTGTGTACCGGTGAGCACACGCGCGGGCAAGTGCTGCCGCAAGCCTGCCAGCCTGCTGCCGCCTGGTGCAGTGCCGCACGACTCGTGCCCCTTGCTGCCCCACCACCAAGCGCAGCGTTGGAGAGATTGAGCATTCACGCTACCACCATGCGGTGCAGCACATCCTGGTGAGGCGGCGGGCGCCTGACGATGCCTCCATGTAGCTGCTTGGGGACAGGGACGACGCATTCTGGCGGCATGCAGGCCAGCCGAGCTGGGGCATCGCCCTGGCCAGCCCGCCTTCGGTGCTCTCACGCCCCAACTGCCCGTCCTTGCCTCTGCTGGCAGGGCCACAAGTGGTCCATCCTGGCGTCCACCTTCCAGTGCATACACCTCGCGCTTGTCACGCTCGCCTACACGTGAGGATGGTGCTCGTGCGTCGCTACTGCATGCGTGCCTTGAGGCAGTGCTAGCGAGTCGGCCCACCACCTGCCAGCAGAGGCTCAGGGTCACTTGCAGCCGTGTTGCTCGCGAGTCCCCACGGGTCTGAACCGCAGTTCACTGCTTGCTGCTGCACCCAAAGCGTGCACCCCTGCCTGCCCGCCCCGGGTGCAGCATCACCGGCGGCATGGCGATGAGCACCGCCGCCCAGCGCATGGGCTCCGGGTGCGCTCCCAGACTGCTGGGTTGGAAGCCAGTGAGGCAGCTATGGACGGTGTTCGCAGGTTGGGACTCAGCGCAAGCCAAGGCGCACAGCTACTGAATGACCCGCGATCGTCGTTCTGTGCCTGCAGCTGGACCAAGCAGTGGCAGCTGACGCTTCTGCTTGGCGCCATTGAGATAGGGCTGTCTCAGGTGCGCTGCCCGGCTGGCTTGCCCTGTCTTGCGCCAGCTAGGCCATGCGCGCGGCTGAGCGTTGCCGCGGCTGTGAAGGATGCAGCCGTTTGCACTGGGTGACTCCCGATAACCTGTCCAAGCTGGACCACTGACCTCCCATGCCATCCTGCCACCCTCCCACTTCCTGTTGACCTGCCAAGCAGCTCCCCAACCTCGAGGTAGGCGCTTGGCCCGCCGCTGCTGTTTGCTGCCGTCCTGCCGCCGCTGCTGCTGCTGCTGCTCACAACGACTGCCTTTGATCGCAGCCTCTGCCTAGCGTCATTTCCCGCTCATTCCATGCGCCACCCTCATGCCCGCAGGAGTGCTGGTGGGTCTCCTCCATCGGCTCCATCTCCAGCCTCATCTACTGCATGATTGCCCTCATCCTGGTGCGGCTCAAGGCTGGAGGACTGTCGGGGTATCAGCATGCCAGGCAGCTGGGCCGCCTTGTGCGTGCCATGGGCGGCCGAGCTGCTGCAGATTGGTGGCAGCGTACAGATGCATGCAACAGCCAGCCATCAGCCCTCGCGCTGCGCCAACGGACGCCTAGCGCTGCCTCTGTGCGCAGGGCTGCGTGTACGCCCACAATGGCTATGGCTCCGTGGGTGGCAAGGATGGCAACTCCCCTGCTGACAAGGGCCTGAGTGAGTGTGCTGGCCGGATCGGCTGCCGTCGTGCACTGCCACTGGGCTGGGAGGTGGGGTTGGTCAGGAAGGCGGGGGCTGTCATGCGGCACGCATGGCCAGAGTCAACGCCATTTAACAAGCCGCTCCTGGTCGCACCATGCAGGCATGCTGAACGCGCTGGGCTCCCTGGCGTTTGCCTACAGCTTTGCACAGGTGCATGCCACAGGCAGTCGCAGGCAGAGGGGCCTGCACTCATGCCCGGTGCATGGCATGTGCATGGCTTGCAGCTGCACGGAAAACACTCGAGCACTCCTGCACCCGTGCGCCTGTGCGTCACTCTTTCCCTCCCGCCTGCACATGCAAACCCGGCAGGTGCTGCTGGAGATCCAGGACACGCTGCGCCAGCCGCCGCCCGCGGGCAAGACCATGAAGAAGGCAAGGCGCCGCCGCACGCCTGTAGGGATGTCGTGCATGAAGCAGAATGCTGCCTGCGAGCGCTGCCCGCTCACCATCTCTACATCCATCAGCGCCATGGCTGCCCTTGGTCACGTTGGTGCACCCAGCGGCGCTGCCCCGCTGGCCCAAGCCCCGCGCTGACGGCATGGGTATCCGCGCTGCTCTGCAGGCGGTTCTGATTGGCGTGTCGGGCGCTTTTGGCTTCTACATGACTGTTGCGTGCACTGGGTGAGAAGGCTGCGCCGCCACCATGCCCATTCGTTGCAATTTGCCCTCCCACACGTGCATTGACCTTCCACTGTGGGAGATGCGGGCTATCCCGCCGCCTAGCCAGCAAATGCGTGCATTTGGCTGCCTCCCCGCCAGCATGTGTTCTGGCACAGTGGTTCTCAACTTGCCTGCTTGGCTCCTCTGGATGGCCGCAGGTACGCTGCGCTGGGCAGCTCTGTGCCGGGCGAAGTGCTGGATGGCTTCGAAGAGGCGCCCGCCTGGCCCATTGTCATCGCAAACATTGCAGTGAGCGTCGCGCTGCGCTGTGCTGTGCAAGCTGCAATGTTTTGCACCGCAACCAGCCACGCCCGATGCAAGCGCCGGTGGCAGCCGCTCGCTGCCACAAATCCGTCACCCCAGCCTACCCTGAACGCATGTAGCCTGGCTTGCCTGCCCTGTTGTTGGCAGGTGGCGGCCCACATGATTACAGCCATTCAAGTGTTCCAGCAGCCTTTGATGGAGAGCATTGAGTCCCAGATCAAGGCGTGTGCATGCTGCTATTGCCATGTGCATGCGCCCAACTTGGCAGCCTGGCACATGCGAGAGCCTGGCGGTTCCTGCAGCCTGCTTGCTCTCGGTCAGCCAGCTCGCGTGCCCCTCACTGCAACAGCGTCTCAAGGGAACCGGCACTCCTTCCCCCGTTCAACAGGCGTACCAGCTGCGGCGGCAGCAGCGCAAGGCTGGCGGTGCGCCCACGCATCTGAAGAAGCTGTCGGGCGAACACCTGCCTGCCATCACCGAGGAGGCCACCCAGGGGTCCCAGAAAACCCTGGACACCCCTACCGCCCTGCCCGTCAGCCCCTTCGCCGACACCCCAGCGGTGCTAGCGGCAGCCACCGAGGCAGGCCATGGCCCAGAGGCTGCCCAAGTGCTGTCCGCCACTGGCAAGGCAGGCACAGCAGACGCCCTGCCGCCTGTCCTCAGTGGCATGCTGGGCACCCACGGCAGCGTGGCAATTGCCCCTGCAGCCAGCGGGCTGGGCAGCCAGCGGCTGATGAGCGTGCGCCTGACGGCCAACAGCGGCCTCATTTACAACACGGCTCCCATCCCGACCGTGCTGCCCGCTGAGGGTGCGTGGCTCAAGCGCTGCTGTGGCAGCCTGCATTTGTTGGCAATTCTAGTGTGGATAAATGTTTTTTTGTCGGCTGCGCTTGACTGGCTAATCACGGCGGGTGTACAGTGCGGGTCATCACATCTCTGCCCCGTCTGCTGCAGATTGGAAGCCCACTGGCCGGCTGGCACGCCATGCTGGCGACCTGCACCTCACCGCTAGCGGCCGCCAGCAGAGGCAAGCGAGCAGGGGGGATCTGGGCTGCTTCTACTCTTGCCACTGCTCCTGCTGCCATTTGCCTGCACCCTTGTCCCACAGCCGGCACCGAACTCTGCCCCCCCTGCACGCCTGTGCAGCACGCTGGGCAGCATTGCCCACGCGCTGGGGCGCGACTCGATGTACGCGGTGGACACCGGCTTCTGTAACGAGGAGGTGCCGCTGAACGAGCATGGTGAGCAATGTGACGGGCCCTGGTTGCAGGGACGGCAGCTGGCATGGGTTGCATTCTGCCGGCGGCGTGCGCGCCGGCCGACCCTGCTCACCCGCATCTGCTCCTGCCCTGCTGCCCGCCTATGCAGGCTTCTACGCGCCCTTCTGGCAGGTTTGTGCCACAGCCATTCCGCCCTGTTTCGTAGCAATGCGCGGTTCCTGGTCGTACAGCCAGCATCGTACACTAGTGCACACAGGCATGGCTGTCTGCCCCCGCGCAACTCGGCCCCACCCCCACCTTTTCTGGCCGCAGCGCTTCATCATCCGCACATCATATGTCCTGTTCATCACGCTCTGCGCCATCCTGATGGTAAGCTGCTGGCTGTTTCGTGCAGTAACTGGGCCCTGCCTGCTATGCGGCTCCCTCAGCAGGCTCCAGCAGCTGGATGCCACCTCCATCCCAGCGCCTGCACTGCCCACACTCCGGCCCTCCCATGCACACTCCCGCAGCCCTTCTTCGAGCCCGTCATTGGCCTCGTGGGCGCAATCACGTACTGGCCACGTGAGCAGTGCCTGGCCAGGCCTTGAGCCTGCTGTTTGCATTCCGCGCACGGGCCCGGCACATGCGCCGGATTGTACCCTGAGCCACCGCCTGCACCGCAGGCACCCTGCCCTTCCATGCGTGCACGCCTCACCTGCAGCCCCCTGCTTGCTGTGCTGCAGTATGTGTGGGCCTGCCCTCCATGATGTGGATGCGCGTGTACAAGCCCACCGGCTACAAGCTGACGGCCATCAAAGGGATCAACATTTTCATGGTGCGTGGGCACAGCCTGGGGCCTGGGTCTTTCACTGAAGTGCGCCCGGTGGCAAACGGAGAGCAACACACTCCTAGGCGAAGTAAATCAACCCATCAACCCATCTGCGTCGCTGCGGAGCTTGGCAGACAGCTGATGCCATCGCTGCTGTGGCGCCACCACTGCCTCTGCTGCTCGTCACACTCCTGGCATGCACCCGCCTTGCTGCTCACGTGCGCGCCGTTGGACCTCCCCCACCTGGGCAGGCGCTTGTGTCTGTGGGTGCGCTGATCGGCAGCGCGCGTGCGCTGGTGGTGGAGTGGAGCAGCGGGTTTGAGCTGTTCCAGTGATAGCGGCGGATAGTCAGCGGATCGTGTTCAGGCAACTTATGCCAGCGGCGGCTCCGCACGAGGCAGCCAGCAGTGCTCCCTCGCGGCTGGCTGGATCGCTGGTTGCTTGCCAAACCTTTTCTAGGTTGCTGCCGTAGGTGAGGCGTTTCGCCCTTTTCTAGCGGCTGATTTGCCAGCTGCCATGCCTCGATAAAGCAGCAGGTTTCTTCCAGGCTCTATTTCTTTCGCCCAGTTGTTGCATTCTCCCTCCGCATGTCCGGCGTTTCATAACCCTTTTTCATGCCTGCCTCGTTCCCCGCTATATCTGGCCGCTGCTGTCTGCTGCTGTTTTCCAGCTATTCGTGATAGTACTCGCGTGCAGCAAGCGAGGTTGTAAGCAGTTGTTTTAGTGCGCTGTGCTCGGGGACTGGCCCGCAGGCTCATGTCAGTATGCCGGGTGCACGCATGCCTTCTCTATGCTCCAATGCACACATGTGCAATGCTGCTGTGCCGCCCAGGCGCATCCTGTTGGTGCATACAGGCACAGAGTTACAGCAGGCGGCACGCGTTTGGTACGGGACGTGAGGCAGAGAAAGGTTGGCAGAACAGCCCGGCGGCATGGGAGAGGGTATCAAAACTGTCATGGGAGCTGGGTTCTTGGAGAGTGGGTGCTCTGAAAAGAGTGCATACCAGGAAAACACAGGCGGGGTTGAGTTTTCAGTTCTGTGCTGGTGCATCGCCTTACCAAGTAAGGGCAGGCCAGACGGGCAGAGTTCAGGCATCGGAAGTTGGCGGCTGCTCAGGCGCAGCAGCAGCGCCACACGTAATTGGGGTGCGCGGGGCCATGCCATACAGCAGCATCCACCACCATGGCAGCTTGCATACAATGCGCACAGCGGTCTGTGGCCTCAGGCTGGCCCATTTGAGAGCTCAGGAAAAGAAGGTGTAGCTGCTCCAGCTGACGATGATGTTTTGTGCGGAGCCCACAATGGCCAGCAGGGCCACCACCAGCATGACTGCCGCCACCACCTTCATCAGCAGGATGGTGCGCTGGGGCGGCTTCTTCACCTGCATGTTCAGCACGCAGGATGGAGAACAGGTCAAGGGCAGGCTGAACATGGCTGGAGCGTGGCTTGAACCACTTGGCACGCTGCGGGCTCAATCGGCGCGAGAACCTTGCGGCGCAGGATGCATCTCAGCAGCAGCAGCCGCTGCCGGTGGTGGGTCGACTTACGATGGCGTACATCAGGAAGGGGAAGCCCACGGACACTGCACAGGAGGGCGGGGGAGAGGAGGAGAGTTGGGGTGCACGTGTTTTGGGAAGCATCAGTCCAGCAGTAGTCGGCAGCAGAGCGGCCAAGCCAGTGCTTACGTGGCCAGTAGGTGATGGCGCCCACCAGCCCCACAATGGCGTTGAAGAAGGGCTGCAATGCATGTATGTGAGAGGGGAACCGTTGAGCGATGTGCAGCGGGGTAGAGCACCAGTTCGCAGGCCCGGCATGGCTGGCTGGCGGGGATTCAGGCGCAACTGGCGGGGCGCCAATGCAGCCGTTGCCCGTTTTTCACCAGCCGCACTACTTACCACCACACAGGCGACGATTGTGCAAAGGAGGACGTAGCTGGAGCGCAGGATCAGGCGCTGCAGGACAAACGGAGGATGCAGGGAAACGGGGAGGGTAATTCGGCAGATGAAGGGCCACGTCACTATAGCAGCTAGATTATTGCAAGGCAGCACGGGCGCAAACAAGTAACAGCGGCAGCAACGAAGGCAGCACGGCAGCTGGCGACGTACCTGCCACAACGGTAGATAGTAGTGGTCTGTGTTCGATGGGACGTGCTCGTTTGCGGCACCGGTCTCCAGGTGGTACATGGCATCTCGGCTGCCCAGCGCAGCGGACAGGCGAGCCAGGTGGGACAGCACGCTGGCCGCGCTGTGCCCGCTGGGCTGCACCCGCTCTGCTGCGCCGTCATGGGAGGCCAGGCCGTGCAGAGAGCCGTGGGAGCCGTGTGCCGGCCGCTTCCAGCCTGAGGCAAAGCATGGCGGGGCAGGGCAGGAGGGGTTAGCGGCGTGCGAGCGCACCATAGGTGGGCATGCCCGTAGATGCCTCGGCATGCACATGCCCAGCCAGCTGCTTTCGCAAGCATGGCGGTTCGTGTGCAAGGAAGGGCCAGCATCGCACCGGGGGGTACCAGGTCGGGGATGGGGGCGCTGCACGAGCACAGGGGTTGATGGATGCAAATGGTAAGGTCGGCATGCCAGAACGTGATGCACGCAAGCCAACCGCACAGCAAGGCAGCAGCTGCAACGCCCACAGAGCACACAAGCTGCAGGCCCATGCCACCAAAGCATGCAGGCCCCCAAGCCTCACCTGTTGACCACAGACATGGCGCCCGAGGCGCGCACCGACACAGCCCGGGAGCGCAGGCTGCTCAGCCCACTGGCGGCTTGCGCCAGCACATCGGGGCTGCCATCCTCGACATCTGCCTCCGCCACGGCGGGCAGGTGGTGCACCTGCGCGTTTGCAGGGCAGGTGTTGTGGTCCATAGGCCCAGATGCACCGCTGAGGGTGTGCCGGGCGGTGTGCTGCAATGCTACCGCGGAGCTGAGCATACAGCAAGAGCTTTTGCCAGCCAATGTCCGCATCCGGCTTGCCTCATGATGCACGTCAAAGGGGGAGGGCTTGTGGCCGCTTGGCGACTTGTAGCCAAGCGCCGGAGCTCCCACGGGCTTGCCGCCGTCACCCAGCTTGTCGTCGGTGGAGGGTGCTGTGCTGGCGCCAGCGGCAGCCAGCTGCTTCTTGATGCGGTAAGCCTCTGCGCAAAAAGGAATAATAACGGGCAGCTAAGTCACCGCTAAAACAGGGTGACATGCCAGCGTGGGCAGCAGCAGGTGGCGCAGTCGATTTACCCTGCGCTTCAACCTGACATGCACTGCAACAATGCCTGACTCACTGATGTGGCTCTCAACGGAGCTGAACACGGGCTGGGCCCACACCTGCCACGCCATGATCTGCAGCAGAGGAGTGGTTGGAGGGAGCAGGACTGTCGCTGGTGCATGCCAGCGGTGGCAGCGGCAGGGCGGCAGCAGCAGTGCCAGCGGCAGCAGTAGAGCGGCGGCAGCAGTGGCAGTAGCAGTGGCAGCAGCCTGAACGCCATGCCGCACCATGTGGATCACAATGGCAAAGTTGGCAACCACCAGCACCCAGTTGGGCGCCTCTGCAGGTAGCCAGCAGGGCGGGAGGTGCAGGTGAGCGCGAGGTGGCTGGGCACCCTCCCGCAGGCACCAAGTCATGACAAATGCTGCAGCCGCACGCAGAGCGCAAGTGCAAGGCTGGGCCAGCAGCGCCCACGGCAGGCTCCACTCACGCTCGAAACCGTCCAGCACCTCGCCCGCCACGCTGTTGCCCAGTGCGGAATAGCAGGCAACCGAGGTGGCAAAGTAGAAGCCAAAGGCGCCGGTGACCGCAATGATGGAGGCCTGCGGGTGCAAACCAAAGGCGACGATGGCAGCATGCTCAGCGCAGCGGGGAACTGTGAGATCACACATGGCTAGTAACATGCTTAGCCATCCAAACAAACACAGGCCTGCTGCGCAGCAGCAGCTTTCAAACGCTGAGACCACCACCAGCCGACCTTTTTCATCGTCTTCTGGGCGTCGGGCGGCTGGCGCAGGGTGTCCTGAATCTCGAGCAGCACCTGAGCAAAGCCTGTGGCAAAGAAGCAGGGGTTCCAGTTGGTTGCATCACCGCCGTTGGCTGGCAAGGGTGTGGGTGGGTTCAAGGCCCCCCAACGTGTGGTGGCAGCAACGGAGGCAGCGCTTGCGCAGCCCAGCCCACCGTCACGACGCATGCGCTCACCAAATGCAAAGGCGATGTTGCCCAGGGAGCTGAAAACTCCGAAGATCTTCTGGCTGGTGCTGCTGCCCGCGCGGCCGCCCACGCTGCCCAGGTGGTTGCCGGAATAGATCAGCCCCAGGATGAGGGCGATGAAGACGTAGAGCAGGGAGGAGGCGGTGCCCAGGGCCGACACCCACCAAATGTCTGCGGCGCGGCGGGCGAGTGCAAGCGGAAGGCCGTGTGGAGAGGTGGGTTGGCAGGGAGGAGGAGGCCAGGCTGGGTACAACAGCAGGCGTGCCATGCGCGGCCATCTTGGCACATTGTCGACGGCAACCAGGGCAGGCAGGGTCGGATGACCAAGCAGCCAGGCGGAACATTGTCTGCGCACCCTCAAGCGACGGCAGCTGCGAGAAGAACAGCTCAATGGCTCCCATCAGCAGCACCAGCTGCCACTCCTTGTTGGGCTCGCTGCCGAAGTAGCGTGCAATGGTTTGCATCGCTGCCGCACCAGTGATGCTATAGGCTGCGGGAGAGCAAGGACAGGCGGGATCTTGAAATGGGCGGGTGGTGAGGGGTGGCGAGGGGTGGTGAGCAGGCCCCGCATGCATGCCCCACCGAGGAGCACTTGCCGCATGGCACAGCAGCATTTGCAGCACGCACCGATGCAGGTCAGCACCAGGAACAGCATCTGAAAGGTGGCCAGCGCAATGGAGCCCTTCCTGCCCAGCACGTGGTCCACCTGCAGCAGCCAGGGACGGTGGGGAATGTTGCGGCCAGCATGCATTGCATGCGTGGGGCATCCAGGATGCGTGCAGGTCACATGTATGGTCGCCGCTGCCCCCGTTGCCTCACGCACCAGATGCGAGTACCGCGCAAACTCGATGCGGCCTGCAAACCGGATCAGGTGAGGCACATGGCGGCCGTCAAGACGGGGGGCAAACAAGAGCAACCAGAGGGTCCCAGGCCGCCAGCAGCTCTCCAGCAGCTAAGCCGCCACCCCACACCCCCTTGCCGCACCGATGCGGTACATGCCGGCCAGCATGATGCTGCTCCATAGGCTGATGCTGAAGAAGGCGATGATGCACAGGGGGCCAGCCACCCAGCCCAGCCATGCCACCGAGTTGGGCAGGCCTGCGGGAGCAAGGGCGGCGGCGGCGTTCGGGAGGCGGCAGTGGGCGGGAAGCGTCTGGCGGCTCGTGCAAGGCCCTGATTTCCCATTCTTTTGCTTACCCAGCACGCCAGCGCCTACAACCGCGCAGAACACATGCGCAACTGCCTGACAAAAGTAGAACGGGAAGGAAAGAAGGAACTAATGTCAACAGGTGCACAGAGAGCTGGGGGCACGCCATGCGCAGCGGCTGCAGCTGCCGCATCATGCATCACGGCCAGCCACCACCTCCTAAGCATTGCACGGCCCCTCTCACCGTCCAGAGCGTTCCTGCAAGTACAAATGAAGAGATGGGCGTTTCAGTGCATGCGGCGGGTGCATGCCAGAGGGGAGGGCGACGCCTTGCACGGCCAGCGGCGGGACTGGCCCAGTGGGCGGCGGCGGCGGCGGCAGGGCATGTGTCCGCTGGTGCGGCGCACGGTACACGCGCTGTTCCCGATGCCACTAGCCGTGTGGATTAGCTTGCAGCGGCAGCAGCGAGCTTGTGGGGCCGGGTCGCGGACAGGGGCCGCGGGCGAGCTTGCAGCCCGCTGCCGACCTTGCCGCCTCCTGCATCACCACACTGCTCACCACTCTTGTTGTTGGGGACAAACTCCAGCTCTTGGGAGGTCCCCATCGTTCACTCGCGCTTGCCCTACGCTCCCGGTAGGTGCGGGCGCTTGCCGCTGCCCTCGTGTCGATGTGCGGCCTTATGAACCGGGGTTGCGCCTGCTCGCGAAACCCTGCCGACAGCCCTGGGCTGAGCTGGGGTTTCGGGGCGCAGCACGCGGCTCTCAGGCGGCCTGCACTGGCCAGCAGCCTGCGAATCAGGTGGCTGTGAGGAGCCCTGAGCGGCCGAATGCGTGCGACCAGACGCAGGGCGCTCGGTCCCCCCCCTGCCGAGCGGTCGCACCCCCGCCATCTGTCCGCCTTGATCCTCTTGCCCACTGCCATGCTCGCCACCCAAACAGTACATAACAATCAGCTTTGCGGCCGGAAGTGCATGCATGCATCACGAATCAAATCAAGCAGCCACCGCGCCCGCCGCCCACGCGCCGCAAGCGCTGCATGCACTGCTGCGCTAAGCGGGGCAGGCGCTCCTTCAGCCCAGGCCGCCACCGGCGGGCGGCTCCGCTGCCCGGAAGCTGCGTTGGTAGTGCGTGGGCCACAGGTCGCCCCACCGCAGGCGGCGCGCCAGGCGGTAGGGTGCGGTGCCGCCCGCCTGCCGCTGCGCTGCAGCGCGTGACACGACCTGCCGCAGCAGCACGCCTTTCTGGGGAAGCGAGCCTCCTGCTGCTGCTGCTGCCGCTGCCTCGCCGTCCGCTGCCTGGCTGGCCCCGTCAGCCGGCAGCGAGCTGCAGATGTCCAGCACGACGTGCCCGCTGCGCTTGCGTGGCGAGCGGATGACACGGGACCACCCGCCGCTCGCCTGCCGCGCCGCCTCCACTGCCGCAGGCTCCGCTGCCTCCCAGTCCACTGCCTCCCCATCAAACAGCAGGTCTGCTGTGGCCTCCGACACAGGAGCCAGCACCACAATGGGCCGGCCAAGGCCCGCGCCAGCGGCCGCTGCTGCTCCCTCAGCTGCTGCCGCCTGCCGCTGCTGCGCTGCCGCTGCTGCAGCCTCCTGCAGCGCCGCCTCAATGGCTGCCATGTCCCGGCCGCCCTCCTCATCCTCTGCAAACAGGGAGACCGTACAGAGACAGGGGTGAGCAGTAGGTAAATAGTGAACACCAAACAACACCAGCTGTTGTGTGCAAGTTCAATGCACACGGGCACGCCCCGACCCCGCCCGGCATGCAAGCCATGCACAGCACAGCGCACCGTCATCGCCGGCCATGATGGACTCTAGCAGCAGCTGGCGGGTGGCCTCATCCAGCCCTTCCAGTTCTGCTGGCACCTTCGCTGCCCCACCAGTGCTGCTGCCGCCAGCAGCCGCCACCTGCGGCAGCCCGTCCTCTTCACTGTCGCTGCTGCTCACTGGGGCCTGCTCGTCATCCTCGCTGCTGCTGCTGCTGCTGCTGCTGCTGCTGCTGCTGCTGCTGGACCAGTTGCTCAGGCTGCTGCTGTCCTGCACATAGCCGCCCTCCGAATGGTCAGCGCCCGCTACATCGCCCCACCAATCCTCAATGTCGCTGCCCTCCCCCTCCTCCTCATCCTCGGCTTCGCTGTCCGAGTAAGCAATGAAGGGCCGCGCATCGGCTGGCACCTGCTTGGCAACGGGCAGGTGTGGGCGATGGTCAGGGCATTGCCAGCACCACAGGTCTCTGTCCTGGCCAGGGACTCCTGCACTCTCCTGTCATGCATAGGAATGGGGGCGCAGACGGACTGCCTGCTCCTCCAACCCACCACTGCAGTTCCATGATCCTGCAGAACTCCCACCATACAGCAACCAACCACACCTTGCGTGGCCGCAGGTTGTCAGGCAGGTGCAGCAGGTCCTGCGGGTCCTCCACGCTGGGCATGAAGCTGCCGGCAAACAGCGGCTGCTGAGGTGCTGCGTGGGCTGCTGGGCGTGGGCCCCTGCGGGTGGAGTGCAAATGGAGTGATGTGCCCGTCAGCTTGAGAGTTCAGCTCGAAATCATGCACAGGCGAGCAGCACCAGATCCGCAGCCGGCCACAATGTCAGCAAGCGCAGGCGACCCCCCAGCCCTGCAAGCGCACCTGGCGATCGCCACGTAAGAGAACCGCTCGTCCTGGTATGTGCGTGGCTGCACGCCCGCTGAGGCCTTGGCAGCACGCTGCAGCTGCGTGCGCTGCAGGCAGGCAGGGAGGAGGGAGGGGGGCCAATGGGGAGGGAGGTGTCTGCATGCAGGGCACTGCCGCGGGCTGAGCAGGCAGCAGACTGGGGTGCGTGCTGTCGCTGCAAGAGCCGCATGCAAGCTGCAACAACAAGCTGCATGTCAGCAGCCAATGCACACAGCTCACCACCCGCCCACCTGGAAGCGCTGCACAAAGTGGCACCAGGAGGGGCGGCCCTCAATAGGACACACACCGTCATGGGGGCAGGGTGCCACCACGTGCGCCCCGCAGCTGCTGTCACCGCTGCTGCTGCTGCTGGCAGCGTGGCCTGAGCCTGCTGCCGCCTGCCGCTCCAGCGCGGCAGCCTCCAGCAGCTGGGTGCGCGCTCGCTGGATGTGTGTAGAACCGGCAGGTGTGCCGGGCTCCACTAGCACCAGCACGCCCGAGGTGCGCTCCCACAGCTGCTGCACCAGGCGCCTGCGGCGGGGCGGGAAGTGCCAGGAGGAGGGTGGCCAGGCTGCGCGGATGCCTCAAGGTAATCAGTGCCGGCGGCGGTAGAAACAGCCAACTTGTACAGGCACGGCCAGGAGCATGCGGCCCCTGCCACCAACAGCTGGTGTGCACGCCCAACAATTCCGCAACCCACCTGCGCTCCGCATCGCTCTTCAGCTCTCCCAGCACATAGCCGGCGGTCACCAGATCGTACCGCTTGCCCTGCGCCGCGCGGTACTGCGGCGGCAGCTTGTACATCCACCGCAGCCGCGGCGGCGGCGCCGGCAGCTCCTCCTCCTCCTCCTCCTCCTCCTCACTGTCACTGTTCTGCAGCTCTCGGCTGGCAGCGGCTGCACCCGCCGTCCTATCGCTGCCATCAGCCGCTTCGCTGCTGCCAGCCGCACGGGCCGCCGCCGTCGCCATGGCTTCGTTGTACCGAGCTGCTGCTGCCTGCTGGATCTCATGCCCCAGCCAGGACATGGCCCCAGCTGGCTCCACGGCCAGGGCATCCAGCGGCACCTGGCGCCACACCTGCTGCGCTGCCCAGACGGCAGTGCCTGGGCCGGAGCCAAAGTCCAGCTGGGAGGTTGGCCGCCAGCCTGGCCGCCGCTCCGCCACCTCACCCAGCACCCGGCTCAGCGCAGCGTAGCAGGCCGGCATGCGCGAGGCGGCATACGCGAGTGCCGCAGGGGTGTCGTACAGGGTGCCCCCCTGCGCGATGCTGCTGCGTGCGGCGGTGGCTTCTCGCTCTGCCGCCGCCTGCGCTGCCTCCTCTGCTGCCACCACGCTCTGCAGCTCCCCACCCAGCACAGCGTCCAGGTTGGGCAGGCGGGAGGCATCTGACACGGGCAGCGCTGCGGCTCTCGTCAGCTGCTCCAGCGCGGCAGAGCGGCTCTGGCGCCGCTTGCCACGCCGCTGCCGCTGCACGGCGGCTGTGCTGTCGTCCCACCCCGCTTCCGCCGCAGCCAGCTGCTCAGACAGGTTGGGGTGCTGCCCGCCGCGGTGCTTGCTGCGCGCCATGTGTCGCAATCGGTAGGCCAGCTCCTGCCCCCGCCGCTTGACTGCCTTGCGGTTGGCGCCTGTTGGGTGGGGGAAGGGGCGGGGTGAGTGCAGAGGACGCAGCATTGATGGGCACGGAGTGGCGCTGCACACACGCCCGTTCTGCAGGCCGCGCTGCTAACCGGAGGGTAGCTGCATGCTGCATTGACCCCATCACATCATGCGTAGCAAGTTCAGTGCATTGGCCACGCAATTTCCAGCTGCAGCAGCGCATGAACCGCGCACCTGCCGCCACCTGGTCCACCGCCGCTTCGACGGTGGCGGGCAGCGCTGCCAGGCCGCCCCGGAGGCTGACCAGCTGCGCCACCTCGGCGGGAATTGCTATCGGCTGCTGCTCTGACGCTGTTGTGGTGGAGGCCAGGCGCGCCAGGGCGCCCTGCAGCCGCCTCCCGCTGCGCTGCAGCCCCTGGCGCAACATGGCGGCGTCTGACCGGCTGCTAAAGGTGAAGATGCAGAAACCCTACCAGGGCAAATGCCATGAAAGGGGCGAGGGCTTGCCTTGGGCCCAAGCGGTGCCACCGTGGCCTGCATTTGTGCGCCACGCAGCAGAAACTGCCCTGTGGCACGTCTCCGGTGCACTCTGCAGTTATACAACTGTCTTAGCTGCGCCACAAGCTGCGCCGGCACCAGCAGCCGCGCCTGGCCACCCGCCCGCCTTGCTCGCATCGCTTCAGCGGACGAGCCTTCGCCAGTAGTTTCATAGACACTTGCCGGCAGCTTCAAGTCCGTGATCAGGCTGCGCCGACCCAGGTGAGATGCCGCCGCCACCGCCGCCGCCGCCGCGGCCGCCGCTCTCACTCCCCTTGCCCGTCCTCAACGCCATCTGTCTTGCTCCTCCTGGCTGTGCAGCCGGAGCCATGGGCAATGAGACGGGCATGCTGCCACAGGCAGTCATCGATGCCCTGTCCGCCCGCCTGGCGGCGCTGCCCGACCTGCGCCTGCCGGCCCAGCTGCGCCAGGGCGACACCAGCGACGAGCGGAAGCGAGACTACCTGACTCGCCTGCTGCAGCACGACCCAGGTGGGTGATGCAAGTTCTTTGCACAGCAGAAGTCTGAGTTGAAGCAAGGCTGGCGCCTGTGGGCCTGCCGGCCTTGCTGGGTATGCGGCGGTTGCACGCTTGTGTGGCATCAAGCTGTATGAGGCAGCAGCACACTTCAACCACAGCGCAGCCCATGCCCCAACCTCAGGCGTATTCCTGGAGCGGCATGGCAGCGATCTGACGGCGGATGAGCGGCGCGCGTTCGAGTGCCTCAGGTGCGCCGACTGCGCTGACTCATCCGTCGCCTGCTGTGGGGGCTGCTGCTAAACAGCTGCGGGCTGCTGCTGCCGTGTGCGCGCACACCTCCAGCCGCAGCAGCACCACGTTGCATTGCGTGTTTCCAATGCCGCGCAGGGGAGACTACGAGGTCAGATTCTATCTGCGTCTCCTGGAAGAGCAGCGGGATGCGGGCAAGCAAGCGACGGTGGCCCGCAACCGCCGCGTCGCCTACATGAATCGGTGCGCATTGCTCGCTGGGGGAGCTTTCGCGATTGGGGTCAGATCCAGCACAGCAGCTTGTATAGGGCTATTGCAGCCGCCAGAGCGCAGAGGGGCGGGGCCATGCCTCCGAGGCTGCTGAGGGCGCTGGCTGATGGTAAATTGACTGTGCGTCGAACCGTGGATCCACCGTAATGGAATGAATTTTCCACGTGCAGGCTGGAGGCGGAGGGCGCGTACTTCAGCGAGAAGGAGATGCGGGAGCGGCAGCCAGGCCTGTACCACCACTTCATTGGGCAGGTGCGAGCTGGTTTTCCCTGCTTGCATTGCTTTCTTCCATGGGCGTCCCAACAACTGGGAGCGGCAGCCGGGGCTGTACCACTTCATTGGCCGGGTATGCCCCGGTTGAACAGCAGAATGGACTTCTGCTGCTCATTGTGACAGCCGCCGCTGCGGCCGCCGCTGCAGCAGCAAGCCGTACGGCGCTGGGCACGCTGTGCAAGCAACAAGCAGTCACTGCCACCGCTGCTGCTGCCACCCCATCCTGCCGCAGTACCGGCCGCCTGAGCTGCCCAGCCAGGGTGAGCTCCGGGCCTTTGGGTTGACTGCTGTTGAACTCCGATTGGTTCTGTGCTTCCAGTGCTTCGACATGCAGGCCACGTTTGTCCGGCCACTGCTGTGCAGCTTCTGTGTGCAGCCATGATGCCAACACACCTGCCCTGCCCCAACAACCCCTCTGCTGCTGCTGTCGCCATCACTGCAGAGGAGTGCCAGGCGGGCTGCATCCTGGCTCAGAGCATCATGGCGCAGCAAGAGGAGCTAGACTTGAGGCAGCGGCAGGCAGCCGACCAGCAGCGCTGGCAGCAGCAGGCTGAGGAGAGCGAGAGTGAGGAGGAGAGCGAGGAGGAGGAGGAGGAGCTGGCGGATGGGAAGGGCGTGGCACAGCGGCAAGTGCAGCAGCAGCAACAGGAGAAGGCACAGCAGGCACAGCAGGCAGCGGCAGCGGGCGGTGGCCCACAAGGGCCGCAGGGCGGTGCGCCACCTGCAAGCGGGCAGCCAGGCGGCGATGGCGCAGGCCCTGCCGCAGCAGCGGAGCAAGGGGAGGGCGAGGCAGCGGCAGAGGTTGGGCCCAGCTACATCCACATCTCAGAGGCAGAAGCACAGGAGAATGCGGCCGCTTTTCTGGACGCTATGCGGCAGCGGTTCCTGGCTGGGCAAGATGCTGGGGTGGACTACGCCGCCATTGACGCAGGTGGGTGGGGGCAGAGGGTTGGCTTTGTTGGGGGCACGGGCGTGGCGAAGGCTCCCTGTCAAGGCAACTGCCAAATGTGTGGAGCTGCTCTGGACTGCTGCCCCCCCAGCTGCTCAGGATAGTCTGCCTGCCTGCCATTCTGCAGACGCGGAGCTTGATGATGACTGGGCGGCCACGCAGCAGCAGGATGCTGAGGACGCTTACTTTGCCGATGCATGAGGCAAATGCGGATTGATCTTCACATGACTGGCAAGGCAACAATCGTCACGATGTAACATGACCACGGCACATCAGCTGCCCGCTCTCTAAAAGTTGTTGGCAAACAGGCGCGGGTCGGAGAGCGGGCGCAGCAGCAGGAAGAATCCGAGCATGCCCAGCCCATACGTGGCCAAAATCTTGGAGCGCCCCGGCGCTCCGCGCGGCGGCGGCATGGGCGGCCCCATCAGGTTGCAAAACGCGTGTGGCAGGGCCACCGCCGCCAGGTGACGGCTGCGCACAAACAGCCAGGCCGCCAGCCAGCCAAACAGGGCGGTGTAGGAAAACTGGAATGCCACAGCGGCTAGGGCGCTGCGCAGGGAGTGGCCCTGGAAGCGAGTCAGGTCATACAAGTGGTGCAAGTGCGAGGCGGCAAATAGCAGCGGCGAGAAGGCGACCGCTGCGGCGGAGCTTATGCTGCAGGCTAGCAGGTAGGACAGCATGCAGGAGCGGAACACAAACTCCTCGACCAGAGGAGCCACCACGAGGTTGCGCAGCAGCAGGGGCGGCGACAGGGCCAGCCGCGCATGCCGCCGCCGCGGGTCGGTCGCAAGCTGCAGCAGCGGCCCTGCAAACAGCAGCGCCGTGAGCGCCAGCGGCAGGATGGCTGCTGGGAGCAGGCCGGGGGTGCGCAGGCCCAGTGCGGCCAGCAGCGCCTGCAAGGGCAGGGCGAGGTCGGGTCGGCGGTGGTTCGCATGCATGCAACGGCCAGCGGGAGGAGGCCGTGAAAAGCTCAGATGCAGGCACAGCAGCGCTTGGGAACCCTCTGTGGGGCGCCCACATCAAATTCACAAGCGGTTCCGCAGCAAAAGCAACAGGGTTCTGCGCCGCACCCGTGTGCCGCCTCCGCCGCCGCCCGCCGCCAGTCGTCGTCGGGTGGGCCGCCAACCCAGCGCCGCTGCTGCCAGGGTGGTGGCCGCCATTCTGCGGGTCACGGTGGCGGCCCGGGGCAGGTGTGGCCACAGGTAGAGCGGGGCCACTTGTAGGGCCGGAAAGAAGGCCGCCGCGAATAGCCACGACATGTTGGCTTTCCAGGCATGCGATCTTGGGGCCCGATGGGGCGATCAAGCCCTCGTGCGGCCTGCGCATTTTGGGCACGGCAGCCCTCTCGCCTCCCTTACACCCTCGAGCATCCCGCTGTGCTGCTGACAATTCGGGATCAGTTGCTGTGTCGTTTGAGCCAGCTGCGGGCGCCGCTGGGCGAGCTCCAGGCAGTCGAGCGCGAGCCGGGGGCTTCTCGGCGCCCGGCGTCGATCGCAGAGGAGTCTGTCGGCACTCAATAATATCATCATGGGCTCCAAGTGAGTGTCCCGCAGCGCAAGCCGGACATGGCATCAGGCTCTCCTTTCTGGAAGGCTGCCAGGGGCGCAGGCGGTGCCCGATCGCATGTGCAGGGGAGCCCCGCGCTCCCACGGTCGCAGCACGGCGCCCAGGGCCCTGTGCACCTTGCCGCCCGCCGCCGCCTCCCCGCCGCCAGCTTCGCTGCCCCGCCGCTCACTGCGCCTCTCCCTGCTCTGGCTGCTGCAGCGACGACGTGCTGCGCATCCTGGTCAGCACGGACAACCACCTGGTGAGGGTGCAGCATGTGCTCCACTCGTTCTGCAGCCATCATGCAGCTGCTGAGTGTGGCAGCCATGCCCCGCTTGCCGCCCAGCTAGCAAGGCCACTGCCGCAGGTGCCGCCGTGTCACCCCACGTGCCGCCGTTGCCCCCTCTCCAGGGCGTGTGGGAGAAGGATGAAGTGCGCAAGGACGATTCGTTCCGCTCGTTCGAGGAGGTGTTTGAGATTGCGGCCCGCAACAATGCCGACCTGGTGCTGCTGGGTGAGGCCCATGCATGGCAATGGGCTTCATCCCATAACCGGCCATGCCCTTCGGCGCGCTGCACTGCTGCGCACGGCTTGCAAAGTGGGCGATTCCTGCCGCGCTTGGGGTGGTGCAAGTGTCCTGGTGACGGCAGCGGCTCAACCTGGGGTGCAATGAAACTGGCGGGCGCCGGCCCTGGAATGCAACACCTGCAGCAGCATGCCCACCTGTTGCATTGGTGCCTGCAGGCGGCGACCTGTTCCATGACAACAAGCCCTCCCGAGCCACCATCGTGAGTGCTGCTAGCAGCTGTGGTTGGTGACAGGGCTGCGTTTGGCAGGCGGGCATGCTCTGCTGCCGACGTGCTGTCCTGTTGCATTTCTGTGCGCAGCAGTGACCTGGTCACCGGTGAGCTTGGCGTTGGCCCCCCTCCTCTTGCCTGCCCATTCCATACTGCGCCAATTGTTCCTCAGCTGAAACTCTCGGCTGCACGGCATCCAATACATCTGTAGGTACGCGCCATGGACATCCTGACGCGGCACTGCATGGGCGACCGCGCCGTGCGCTTCCAGGTCCTGTCCGACCAGGCCGCCAACTTCACCACGGGGTGAGGGAGTGCGCTGGCTGCTGCTGCTGCTCCTGCTGCTGCACGGTGGTTGGCTCCAGCTGCACCTGAACAAAGAGGTGGGCAGCCGCCAGCTTTCATGGTTGGGGGGTCTGCTGGACCTGACCTTTGTGATCCTTCCTTCCATTTGAATGAGTGCAGGCGCGTGAACTACGAGGACCCCAACTACAACGTGGCCCTGCCCGTGCTGACTATCCACGGCAACCACGACGACCCCGCGGGCGCGGAGAACCTGAGCGCAGTCGACATCCTGTCCACCTGCCGCCTGGTCAACTACTTTGGAAAGGTGGGCGCACCTTGCTGGCGCAGCCCGCTGGGCGAGGCGCGTAACAATGACAGGACGGTGCATCAAGCAGGGCTGTGCAAGCAGCGCTACCTCGTGCCGTGCAAACAGCGCTGCGCTGCGGCGGCCATGCACCGTGCTCACCGCGCTGGTGGCTGCGGCCTTGGCCATGCAGCACCAGCTCTTATCCACCCATACACATAGCCCCCCACCGCAGGCTGCTATTGAGGGCAGCGGGGTGGGCAAGCTGCGCATCACGCCAGTGCTGCTGCAGAAGGGCGGCACGCGGGTGAGTGCCGCTGCTGCCGCCCTTGGGTTGACATCGCCACCCGTGCTTTGCGGTGCTGCGCTGAAGTCAGTGTGTGTTCCCCTGCTGGCTCGTTCACCCATTGCTGCCCCCCTGCACAGGTTGCGCTGTATGGGCTGGGCAACCTGCGAGACGAGCGGCTGTGCCGCCTCTTCCAGACGCCGCAATGTGTGGAGTGGTGCGCAGCAGCTGCCTCTGCATGAGTTGCTTGCAGGCGTGCATATTGGCGCCAACCCCCGTCCTGCTGTGCTGCTGTGTTGTTTTGCTGCATGGGCTGCTGCTTGCAGGGCAGTGCATCATGTGCTCACCTCGGCTGAGCGCCGCCCACACATACTTAGACATACTTGATTTGGTGGCCTGTGTTGCTCGGCTTGCAGGGCGCGCCCCGCCGACACCCCCGACATCGGCAAGGACGACTGGTTCAACATCTTTGTGCTGCACCAGAACCGGGTGGCGCACACGCAGGCAAGAGACGAGTTGTGTGGCTGCACACACTTGTGCCGCCTCTCCTCCCTTGATACAAAGCACCAGCGTGCTGCGGGGCGGGAAGCTGCTGCACACGATTCCCACGCCCTGCTTGCACCTCTCCTTTCCACCGGTGCAGAATGCCAAGAACTGCCTGCGGGAGGGCGCCCTGGCCAAGTTCCTGGACCTGGTGGTGTGGTGAGCCACCGGGCTGCTGCCGCATGCAACCGTAGCATGCACCGGGCTGCTGCCGTATGCAAGCTGACCTTTCACCCGCTGCGCTGCGCCCTATGTCCTGCCCGTGCACCCTTGCCGCAGGGGGCACGAGCACGAGTGCCTGGCCGACCCCTGGGAGAGCGCCGAGGCGGGCAACTCGTTTTCGGTCATGCAGCCCGGCAGCTCAGGTGTGAAGGCGGCATTGGACTTGTTGTTGCTTGGTCAGTGGGGCCTGTTGCGACGAAGGGCAGCAGCAGGTTGGCATGCAGTGTAATAGCTCATTCTAGCGGTGCGTGCAGTGCTGAGCGCCCTGCGTTGCCCAGCACATTGTGCCCACACAAACATCTGTGCAGTGGCGACCGCTCTATCGGAGGGGGAGGCGCGGCGCAAGCACGTCGTGATGATTGAGATCATGGGGCAGCAGGTACGAGCTGGGATACTGGCAGTTTGTAGCAATTGCATGCTTGCAGGCAGCCTGTTGCAGATGCTGTGACTTTCCTTGCACTGCACAGACACCCCCGCTCACACAATCAGTGCAGCGGCACTAGCTGGAGGGACCAGAACATAAGCGCCACACTGGCTGTCACAAGCATGCAGCAGCCCTGCTCATCTCAACGTCCGCATGCAGTGGCTGACGGGGCCGAGCACCTCCCGCCGGAGCGCACGCTGAGCATGCACTTCTCATGTCGGCTTGCCATGCTGCCTCACTCCTTCTCTCTTTGCAGTGGCGCACAGTGAAGCACCCGCTGGAGAGCGTGCGACCCTTCCAGTTCTCCTCGGTGACGCTGGCGGACCAGCTGGAGCTGGACCCCGCCAACCAGGAGGGAGTCACGGGTGCGCCTGTGCTTCATTCCTCTGGCTGCTGTGCTTCATTCCTCTGGCTGCCTACTGGACGCCTTGTGGCTGGTTTGGTTTGACTTCCCAGCTGGGATGGTTTTGTCAATCGAGCGGTGTGCGCTTGGCCCTGGCCAGCCTGCTGAGCTAAGCCCGGCACCCGCCCAGGATCAGCAGCTCAGCATCACGCACACTGCTCCCTGCCCCTCTTCCTGCTCTTTCTGTGCTTGCAGAATTTTTGGAGCGCAAGGTGCAGGCCATGATCGACGCGGCGGAGCGGGAGCGGTCCCCCACCGCCCCCGCCCTGCCACTCGTCCGCCTGCGGGTGAGGGTGGGGGCTGCTCATGGGAGGCAGCATGGGGGCGACTGTGTTAGCTAGGGCCTGCCCTGATTGCCACGCCACCTTGAGTCTGGAACACGCACCACTGCCTCTTGCCCGCATGCGCTGTTTTCTCACCTCATCGCTGCTTTGATTCTATCCTGCCTCCTCATCCTGCCTCCTCCTCCCGCCTCCGTCCACAGGTGGACTACTCGGGCTTCTCCACCATCAACACCCAGCGCTTTGGCCAGAAGTTTGTGGGCAAGGTGCGCGGGGTCTTGGTGGGCGGGCAGCATGGTTGGGTGTGCAGGTAGCCATGCTGGGCAACCCGGGGTTGCACAGGGCGGCTAGCCAAGCTATCTGGCACATAACATAAGACTGTCTGCCGGCTGGCAGTGTGGAACTTTGGCAGCATCTTGTGCATCGGCATGCACGGCCAGGCAGCATTGCCCCAGGCAGCGCTGCCAAGCACTGCTGAGCTCCCGCTTTCCCACCGCCGCCCCCTCGCCATCGCCCCCAGGTGGCCAACCCCAACGACATTGTGCTGTGGCAGAAGGCGCCGCAGCGGCGGCACAAGGTGGGCTGCGGCATGTGCCGAGGGCAGGGGCGCATCAGGGCGCTACACGTCATGCTTGCTGGATTGCGTGCGCTGTCATTTGTCAGCTCAATCCATCTTGATCTCGCCCCAACACATTGCAGGCAGAGGCGGTGGCAGGCACCACCGCCGACATGGCGCTGGTGCGCCCGGAAGCGCTGGACGAGGCTCGCATCGAGGACCTCATTGGGCAGCACCTGGCCCACAACCTGGAGATCCTGCCGGAGCAGGTGCGCCACCATCCGCTGCCACGTTGCAAACCACACATAGAAAGTTGTGGCTGCTTTGGCGTACCGGGGATGAGCTTGCTGGACGAAGCTGGCATGTGCAGGACATCCTATCAAACAACCTGCGGTGCCGCCTCACACTCAACCCCCCACCTCCCAAACCCCCCACCCCCA
>VIYQ01002325.1:0-14872 GCA_009928355.1 Chlorella sp. CH2018 | reverse complement strand
TGGCCGATCAGGCAGCGCGCCGCCGCCCCCTCCCCCACCACCGCCTGGGGCCTCGCCGGGAAAAGGTGGAGCAGCGCCGCCTCCACCGCCGCCGCCTCCTGGCGGCGCCCGCACGCCGCCGCCGCCACCGCCGGGAGGTGCGCTGTTGGAACGCCTCTGTGGAGACCTGGCATCAGCAACAAGATGTTGCTGCAGCTTGCTTGCACACCTTGCTTGCAGTGCAGCAGCAGGCATGCCGTTACACACGCTCTGCCCTCTGCCGCCCCCGCAGGCAAGAGCCTGCCCAGCTCGCCAGCCACGCCAGGCCCGGCGCGGCGCGCGCCAGATGCCCCCAAGCTCAGGGCGTTCTACTGGAATAAGGTGCCGCCGCAGGTACGTGCAAGCGCGCATGTGTTGGCGCGGTTGGGTTCTTGCTGCTGTGGTTGCCGCTGGCCTTACGCCTGCCTGGCGCTCCCCTGCTGACGGGTGTTATATAGGAGCTTGCCTGCCTCTCCGTGAGCATTCACTTGCCATTGAACTCTGCTGTACTGTGCAGCCCAACACGCTGTGGACCGAGATCGCGCCAGTGGGGGACCTGCCGCACCCGTACAGCGGGGCGCTCACGCGCCTGTTTGAGGTGCGGGACAGCAATGGGCACTTTTTTGCTTTTTTGGTCAAAAGAAATCATCGCCTTTACTTTTTGTACTGGTTGGGGATGTACTGGTTGGCTCCATGCCTGGACATGATGGGCTTGCAAAGGGTAGTGTGGCGGCGCAATGCTGTGGGCGACACAGCGCTTTGGTCATTGGCACTGCGGCTCGCGGTCACCTGCCCCCATGTGCTGCTTGCAACCTGCCATGTTCTGACTACAATGCGCTGCGCTGCCCAAACCATCTCCCTCCCGCAGCTGCGCGACAGCCGGCCCGCCACCCCCGCCTCTGCCGCGCGCCGCGAGCGGCCGTCGGCGGTGGTCAAGGTCATCCCCCTGTCTCGCGCCAACAACATCTCCATCATGCTGCACTCGGTAAGTCCAGGCTGTTTGGTTGGCAGTATGAACGGATCGGTAGGCTGCCAAGCCGCTGTGCTTCTTGCGAACACCGCCTGATCATGCTGCACTCGGTGGGCAGCTGTTGGGACAGCTGGGTTTGTGTCGGGCATTCGTCCGCTTTAAAGCACCCTGCCCCTGTCTCCACCCCAACAACATCTCTACTATATGCTGCACTCGCTGCGCAAGCTGTGGGCACTTGCATGCAATACGAGCGCCATAGCACTGCTGCAGTGTTCCGCTAGCGGGTGCTATTTAGCGGGATGTTTGTCCCTCATGCCGCCAGAGAATCACCAACCTCTGCCTGCAGTTTGCCGGGTTCAGCGGCCCCGAGGACATCAAGGCGGCGGTGCTGAGCGGCAGCGAGCGGCTGGGAGTGGACCACTTGGCACTGCTGCTGCAGGTTAGAGGACCTGCTTTGTATCTGGTTTGCGTGTGTGCCGCTGCCTGGGAAGGGGGCGGGCGTAACCGGCACACACTCATCATGGGTTTGCTGAGGTTGCCCCTGTGCTAGGGAAGCTTTGCAGGCAGGTACTCGATCAACCATGCAACCCGTCCCCCACCGCAGATCGCACCAACCATGGACGAGGCCAAGGCGCTCAAGATGTACCGCGGTTCCTTTGCCGAGCTGTCGCCGCCGGAGCAGTTCCTGCTGGTCATGGCCAGCGTGCCGCGCCTGGTCAACAAGGTGGGTCAGCAGGAGTGGTGTGGTGTGCGCAGAACGTGAGTCAGCAGGAGTGATTTGGTGTGGTGTGGTGCGCACGTTACGTGAGTGAGGAGGGTGATGCGGTGTTGCATACACCCAGGCAGTACTGGCTGCCGAAGCTGTGTGAAAGGGTGCAACTGGGGGTGATGGCTGTGGCATTCACGGCTGTTGCGGGGCGGTATTGCCGAGTTGGGATACCGTTTTGCACACACCCACAGGTGCAAGCCCTCATCTTCCGGCGCCAATTTGAGGGGCTGTGTGGCGAGGCGCTGGGCGGAATGGAGACGCTGCGCAGGTGGGCTGCATGCGGCTTGTCTTGCCTGCTGCAAGGCCCCGCCGGCGGATTGTCTTGCCAATCCAGATGTCTGGCTGCAGTCCAGGCTCCGATGTCTGGCTGCAGTCCAGGCTCCGATGTCTGGCTGCCCCGGGTTTGCCCTGCTGCTTTTCACGGGTCCGAGCATGAGAGAGCGCCTCCTCCCCTCTCCACCCACCGCAGGGCGTGCGAGCAGCTGCGGGGCAGCACCCGCCTGCGCCGCGTGCTGGCCACTGTGCTGGCTGCCGGCAACCAGCTGAACGCAGGCACAGTGCGCGGCAGCGCAGGTGGGTAGCGTTCCGTCGTGGCAGCCAACAGTTTGCAATGTGGTTTTGATGAGGGTGGATGCGAGGCTACAAGGCACTAGCCGGCATCCAAAACCACCTGCTCACCCTGGCCCTCCTCACGCAGCCTCCATCCGCCTGGATTCGCTGCTGAAGCTGAACGACGTCAAGGTCACAGCCGCCCCTGCAGCAGCCCTGGCGGCGGCAGCCGCCGCAGCCACCTCGCCCCGCCGCCGCAGCGGCGAGCACCGCCTAGCCGCAGAGGGGCAGCAGCAGGGCGGGGCAGCAGCGGCGGATGGGCCGGCGGCGCAGCGCGCCAATGGCACGGCAGCAGCAGCAGAGCAAGCCCCACCGCCGGTGAAGACGCTTCTGGAGTTTGTTGCCTGGGTGGTGCTGCAGCAGGAGGCAGCAGAAGCGGGTGGCAGCAGCAGCAGCTCCGCCCCAAGCAGCATGAGGAGCAGCAGCTCGGCAGCAGCAGAGGCGATGGGGCGGACAGTGCGCAGCGGCTTTCTGGCGCACCAGCTGCCCGACCTTGCGCTTGCTGTGCGGCGCATGCAGACAGGTGGGCAGTGGGGCGGGGCTAGAGTTGGGCTGTAGTGCTGGTGTGAGGAGCAGGCAGCGCGGCTGAAGGTGCCATTGACTGCTGCTGCTGCTGCTGAGCTTTTGGACGATTCTCTGTGCTCCGCCTGCAGATGTCGCCGATTCGCTGCGCGGCCTGGAAGACGGCATGAAGAATCTGCAGCAGGAGTTTGATTTTGAGCTGGAGCAGCAGCGCCTGAAGGCTGGAATGAGTTCTAGCGGGGGCACAGGCGCAGGCGGCAGCAGCAGCGGCACCGGCACTGACAGCAGCGGCGGGGTAGAGAGCGGCACCAGCCCGCGGGCCGACCGACAGGCAGCCTTCACCTCTGGCCTTGAGGCGGCAGCGGCATCTGGGGACAAGCAGCTGCAGCAGCAGCAGGCGGCCGATGGCCAGCCCGGCCTGCCGCCCTTTGCTGTAGTGCTGCGCGACTTTCTGGTCACAGCGCAGCAGCGGCAAGCGGAGCTGGATGCAGCTTCCCGGCAGACGTCTGCTCTGGTGGCTGAGACCGTGGCTTGGCTGGGGGAGCCAGCCTCGGAGGCAGAGCAGGCAGCTGTGTTTGAGCTGCTGTTCAGCTTCGTGGCCGGCTTCGATCACTGCGCCAAGCGCGTGCACCGGCTGCTGAGCACAGCAGGCACAGCAGGCCTGCCGCGGTGAGGACGCACCGGCTGCTGCTGCCGCCAAGCGCGGCTTTATTTTTCAACAATTCGCCGCTTCCACTCAGCGTCCTGAATCCACCTTCTTGCACATAATTGGTGGCTGATTCGTTCACATTCACAGCTGTCTGTACTGACTAGCCCACTCCGCCCTGACCCTTGCATCCCATCGGCATGCCAGCCGCCGTGCAATTTTCTTGTCTGCACACAGCAACTGCAAGCATCACAGTTGTGCACGAGCAAGGGGCCGCTGGTTGGCTGAGGGGCGTGGCAATAGGTGAAACAGAGCAGGCAAGCAGACAGGCCGACAGACCATTCAAAGCTCCAGCAAAAGCTGACTGTGCAAACTGGCGATACAGTCATGTAACGGCACGCATGCTGGCTGCACACAGACAATCAGGCATCGCGGCAGCCTAATGCACCGCTGGCGCCGCTGGCACCGCCGCTGCTACTGGCATTGCGCAGCAGGCGGCAGGCGGCGCAACCCGCCCTTGCGACGCCAGCGCTCGCTTCCCAGTTGCGACATGACCGATCAGCGAGCCCCTGAGCTGCCTGCGGAGGTGCTGGAGCGCATTTTCAGCGTGGGCCGGCCGGGCGGCGAGCCAGGAGAGCCTCTGCTGGACGCTCGACAGCGGGTAAGCGCCGTGTGGCTGATGATCGGTTGCCTCCCCATTGAAGCCGCTGCTGCCGCCGTTGCCGCCGCCGCCGCCACCGCCGCCACTGCCCTCGGTCGAGCCACCCACCCGACAATCCCCCCTTGCCCTGCCCCGCAGCTGCGCTGCCAGCTGGTATGCACGGCATGGCGGCACGCGCTGGATGTGCGCCGCTGGCCGCTGTGGCAGCTGAACCTGCAGGCGCAGGATCCAGAGGAGGAGCCGGCGGCCGCGATGTGGCTGGATAAAGTACGGCCAGGCGTGCGGCACTTGCGGATTGAGCTTGGCGGCGATGGCGGGTACCTGGACCAGGGGATTCATTCGCTGACCGACGGCTGCCCGGCGGTAGACGTTGTGTACCATGCACTGCAGGCGCTCCAGCCAATCAACGTGAGTGGCGCATGCGGGTGGACGTGTTGTCACGCTGAACACGGTTGCAGCAGCTGCAGCTTGGGGTCACACATGCCGTCGCCGCCGCCGCCGCAGGAGCCGCAGCAGCTTGGGTGAAAGGATAGCTGGTGTTGCCAGTACATGCGAAATGCCTCCTGCCTCCGCTCGTCCTCCACAGGCCCTGCAGAGCCTTAGCCTGACGGCCCCCTTCCCTGTGGTGGAGCGGTTTGTGCGAGGCCTCGGCCGCTTCACTGGCCTGCGGCAGCTGGAGCTGCGTGCTGAGATGGGAACTGAGGAAGACGAGGAGGGAGATGTGGTTGAATGCTGGAGCGTGGGCTCCGTGCTGCGCCTGGCGCTGCTGCGACACCTGCCGCCCCAGCTGCAGTCGCTCACGCTCGCCAACTGCTATTGCGTGCACCTTGAGGCGGCAGGCACAGCTGCAGAGCCGGCCAGCAGCGCCAGCCCTGCCCAGCTGCTGCCAGCAGTAACCCAGCTGCACATCAGTGGCGCTCGTGCCGTGCTGCTGGATCTGCCGCTGCCCAGCCTGGCAGATTTGACAATCAGCGACTGCGAACTCGTCTCGCTGGAAGGAGAACGCACATTGTGCCTGCCGCAGCTGACCAGCCTGCAGCTGCACAACGCGTCTCGCAGGGCAAGCCTGCGCTGCAACGCCATGCCCGCCCTGGCACGGCTCAGCTGCAGCGGCCACCTGCGTGCCAGCGACAGCTTTTCGGCGCTGCGCCGGCTGACCCACCTGCACCTCAGCATTTATGAAGGGCGTCGTACTGGCGAGCAGTTGGTTGCTGGCGTGGCGCCGTTCCTGCACAGCATGACTGTGCAACTGCCACCACGCAGCGAGTGGCTGGCCGAACAGGCCGCCCAAGCTCTGGCGACTGCAGGGGCCTCCCAACTGACTCGCCTGGTGGGTTGGGCTGCCGAGCTGCCCACTCTTCTGCCGGCTAATGTTGTGCTTCATGCCCTCATGAGGCGCCAGCAATACTGGTATTGCCTGGCTTGCCGGCTGCATGTCCGGACGCAGGATCCTGCGGCTGGACGAGGTGTGGACGGTCTGCATACAATGCTCGCCTCGCTGTCTGCAGCCCGAAAACCAGCCGCTGACACTCAAAATCGCAATGCTGCCTTTGCAGGAGTTCAACAACACCGCCTGCCTGGCCTACCTGCCTGCCTGGCCCCAGCTGCAAGAGCTGCTGCTCGCCCACGTGTATCCAACCAACATCACCGCTGAGCAGCAGACACTGCTAGCAGCTGCAACCAGCCTCCGCCGCCTAGGGTTTCACTACTACATTTTCGGCCCGATTGACCATGCTGCCGCGCGCCGCAGGCAGCTTGACCGCATGGAGGTGGGCTGGGCAGGGCGGCATGTGCATGGGCTTGACGGGGAGTTGTGGTGCCGAGAGAGGCAGCCTTGCGCCGGGAATTGGAGCTTGCCTGCCCCCACCTGCGGTCGACTTATGCTGCAACCTGGCCAATGTATGCAGGAGCTACGGCTGGCACTTGGGTGCACGGTCGAGCAGTACTTGAGATCCTGTTACTGAGCCAGGCGGCGGACCCGAAGGCAGCTTGCAGCAGTGGATTGCAGCAGCAGCCGAGGCGTGCTGGCGCTCCAACCTGTGCAGCACTTTGCCATAACCTGCCGTTTGTACACTAGTAGCGCTTCACTTGATCAATCATGCATGCGGTAGCACATGCAGTAGCAACGGAAGCGCAGCGAGGTCACAGCATGCTGGGTGCCGCCGCACAGCGGGCGGCGGGGGCAGTCACAAGTGATGTTTGTGAGCAGCCGGACGTGTTCATCGTGCAGCCATGGAGAGTTCGGCAGCCGCCAATCTGCCCGCGGAGGTGCTAAAGCGCTCTTCAGCGTGGGCCGGCCGGGCGGCGAGCCAGGAGAGCCGCTGATCAGCGATGCCCAGCGGGTGAGGACCTGTGCACGTATCAGCGAGCAGGCGACATAGCCGCTGCTGCCGTCGCTGTTCCCGCCGCTGCCGCTGTCGCCGCTGCTGCCGCCGCCCCTCACATGCCTCCGCCCCAGCCCCTCGTCTGCAGCTGCGCTGCCAGCTGGTATGCACGGCATGGCGGCACGCGCTGGATGCGCGCCGCTGGCCGCTGTGGCGGCTGGAGATGAAGGTTGACTGCGACCTATTTCCAGAGCCGCCGCTTGAAACTCTGTGGGTGCTGGCGGTGCGACCGGCTGTGCGGCGGCTGCGCATTGACCTGGGCGGGGAGGATGGATTCTTGGCAGATACAGGACCACCTATTGAATTTGACGATGAGGGAGTCCGGGATGTCCACAGTGCCCTGCTGGCGCTACACCCGCCCAGTGTGAGTGGCGGTGGTGGGCTTTGCATGCCAGCGGCCAGCAGGTGGGCAATGGGCCATGGCCAGCTGCCCCGAGGCGCGAGCCGCACTCCAACGCAAGTCTGTTGGTGTCAGTGTCGAGAGCTGACCCTGCCTGTTGACCATGCATAACCAAGCTCTCACACGCCGCTGCCATCACCCGCTGCTCTGCAGGCACTGCACACCCTCAGCCTGCTAGCGCCTTTCCCGGTGCTGGAGCGCTTTCTGCCCGACCTGGCCCGCTTCACGGGCCTGAGGGAGCTAGAGCTGCGCCCGTGCATGTGGCTGGATGAGCTTGCTGCTGAGGATTGGCACGACGCCGCGGTGCTGACCCCCTCGCTGCTGCGCCACCTGCCGCCCCAGCTGGCCTCTCTGACAGCCACCAACTTCCGCCGAGTCCTGCTTCGGCACAAAGCGCCAGCACCGGGCGAAGCGGGGCCAGCCAGCAGCACAGCGCCAGCTCAGCTGCCGCCAGGGCTCACCCACCTGTGCATCACTGAGGCAGATGAGGTGCTGCTCAACATGCCGCTTCCCAGCCTGGTTGAGCTGACAGTCAGCCGCTGCACCCACGTCCGCTTGGCAGGCCAGCGGCTGCACCTGCCGCAGCTGACCAGCCTGGCGCTTGGACGGCGCGTGGTGGCTGAGGTGCCGCTGCGGTGTGCCGCCATGCCAGCCCTGGCACGGCTCCGCTGCGGCAGCCTTGTGCGCGCCAGCGACAGCTTTGCGGCACTGCGGCACCTGACCCACTTGGGGCTGCATGAGGTCGATTATGCGCGCCAGATCACGCCGCTGGTGCAAAGCCTTGCGCCATCGCTGCACAGCCTCAGCCTGCGAACGGAGTGTCCGACTTCCACCGGAGCGGCCACCAGTGCGCTGCTCACAGCGGCGGCAGCAGCGGGGGCAGCCAATGTGACGAGACTGGTGGGTCGCCCTGCTGCTGCTTCTGCTGCTGCTGCTGCTTCTGCTGCTGCTGCTAGTGGCGCGCTCCGGTGTTTTGCCGCCCTTGCGAACTGCGTCGTGTGCTACACACGCTTGGCCTGCCCAGCGGTGCCAACTGGCTCTGCTCTGTAGCAGCTCACTGCCTGCACTTTCCTCTCCTGTACCTGCCCAGGAGTTTGACGGATCAGCCTGCCTGGACCACCTGCCTGCCTGGCCCCAGCTGCAAGAGCTGCTGCTGGACTATGTGCGCCCCACAAGCATCACTCCAGAGCAGCTGGCTCTGCTGGCAGCAGCGCCCGCCCTGCGGCGGTTGGCGTTTTCGTACAACTTTACAAGGAGGCTGGGGTACCGGCGCTTTGTGCTGGAATCCACAAGCGAAGAGGAAGCGACTCTCCGGGAGGCGGTGCGGATGCAGGTGTGGCGGGGCAGGCCTTTGGTTACGCGTGCATGCCTGCAATAGTCGGACTGCATGTGCAATGGCAGCGCTGCTTGCTTGTGATGACCTGTACGCCGGTGACTACACATTGGGAGGGCATGCAGCGCGGATGACGGCCGTCGGAAGCAGCCAGAGTCACGGCACATGCGCACTGCACCCTGCATGCCTGCATATCCAACATCACCTGCCACTTTCTCTTCCTTTCCTCTCCTGGCAGGAGCTGCGGCAGGCGCTGCCAGGTGTCTCAGTGGAGAGGTATCGCGGCTCAACCTGGGCAGCACTCGGCGCCACGTTGTAATGCTGAGGTGGCGGCGCCGGCGGCGGCTGGACAGCAGCGGCATTACCGCCTTGCACTGGGTGCCAGGCAGATTTGCTTGTCAGCCCTTTTAAATCCTGTCGCAATACCATGTGACGCATCTGCGATGCCATTGCCTTGACAGTACTGCAAGCTGTCTTGTGAGCATGTGCATGTGCAACTCCTCCACCAGCGACAGCCAGCAAACGCATGTGCCATGCCACCGCCGTTGCCACAGCAAACAACAGGAGAGCAAGCGGGCGCTTCTTCTGCTGCTGCCGTAGCTCATATGACTCGCGGGAATGACTATGGCTGGAATAACTATGCCTGCCTGCGGTGGCCCTCATGGCGGGCGCTCTGCAGCCGCTGTGGCGTCCGCCAAATGCACGAGCGACTGGCCTGCCAAGCACCCCACTCTCGCCATCATGGCAGCACCCAGGGCGTCTGAGATGCAAGCCGAGGCGCTCAGGCTGGTATTCAGTGCCGTTGAGCCGGATGGCACTGGGCAGGCAGCACCCGAGCTGGTGCTGAGCGTCCAAGAGCGGGTGGGCACGAGGCAGGCAGCTGAAGCAGCGACCCAGCCACACAGCTGCCTATAAAGTTGGGCACCCGACCGCCGCTGCCGCCACCGCTGCCGCCACCGCTCCGGCCCAACGTCGTCAGCAGCTCTCATGGCCGGACGCCGTCACAACTCCCACAAATTGTCCCCGTCTTCTTGCAGCTGCGCTGCCAACTGGTGTCCAAGGCATGGCACAAGGCGCTGGACGCCCGCCGCTGGCCGCTGCACAGCCTGAGGCTGGAGGCGCCGGGTGGACCCAACCGCCCGCCGCCGCTGGTGCTGTGGGTGCACAGCATGCAGCCTGGCCTTGAGCGGCTAGAGATTGATCTGGACAGAGCTGGACATGAGCTGGTTCAAACACCATTTGGCCGCATGTGGATGGAGGCTGAGGGGGCCAACCTGGATTTCGGCAGCCCGGCGGTGTCCGCCACGCATGCTGCACTGCTGGCGCTGCGCCCGGCGAGTGTGAGTGAATCTAGGGTCTGCTGGGCTGGCACAGCGCATGCGGCTTGACCTGGCATGGTGCCGCACTGCATGCCTGCATGTGGCCGCAGCAACCGCAGTGCTGATGCCGCCGGAACGCCACTGTCACTACTTGGCGAGGCTGCCTCCGCGAGGCATGGATTGTAACCCAGTTGGGGGCTCATTACGTTGTTCCTTGTTCCCTCCCTGCCCCCTCGTTCCTACCTCTACAGGCGCTGCAGAGCCTCTCCCTGTATGCCCCCTTCTCGCTGCTGGCGCGCTTTGCGCAAGACCTGGGCCGCTCCTTTGGTGGTCTGAAGCAGCTGAGCCTGCGGGCGCACAGCAAGCCCGATTTCGAGGACACTGATAACGAGTGGAGCGAGGAAGATGCAGTGCTGGGCCCCGCCCTGCTCTGCCGCCTGTCACCCAGGCTGGAAAGCCTGAAGCTGGCCCGCTTCTGTGAAGTGCACCTGGATCAGCCAGCGCCGGTGGAAACAGGCAAGGAGCGTGGCAGTGCGGCACCACCCCCGCTGCTGCCGGCTCTCACTCACCTGACGATCCATGACACTTGCACAGTGGTGCTGGATGCGCCCCTGCCCCGCCTGGCGCAGCTGGATACCCTGTGCTGCTCAGACGTCAGCTTGGCTGGCGAGCAGCTCAGCTTGCCGCAGCTGACCCGCCTGCAGCTGAGCGAAACCCGGTCTGGAGTGCGCCTGCGCTGCAGCGCCATGCCAGCCCTGGAGCGCCTGGAAAGCGGCGGCTGTGAGCTGAGCGCCACCGACAGCTTTGCGGCGCTGGGCAGTGTTACGCACATGCGCCTGGCGGTGGCCGGGGAGACCCTGGACAGCCACATGAAGCTTGTGGCAGGCGGGGCAGCCACGCTGCACAGCATCGACATCAATGTGTCGCCGTACGGCAGTGAGCGCATGGCACGCATGGCAGCGCACGCGCTGGCTGCGGCTGGCGCAGCGCAGCTGACCCAGCTGGTGCGTGGCTGCTCAGGCAGGCCCGGGGCATGTAGTGTCGCATGGTTGGTTGGCTGAGTTACGACCCTGCTTGCATAACTGTGCTCACTCCGCGACCTGCGACTCATCCCTGCTGATGCCTCTGTTCACCGCTGTTCACTGCTGATGCCTCTGTTCACCGCTGTTCACTGCTGATGCGTCTGTGCACAGCTGTTCACTGCTGATGCGTCAGTTCACCTTGCCCCCTCTTGGCAGAAGTTCAGCGGCCCCACCTGCCTGCCGCACCTGCCGTCCTGGCCCCGCCTGCAAGCCCTGGTTCTCACTGGCGTGCACCCCACCAGCATCACCGAAGAGCAGATGGCGCTGCTGGCGGCCGCGCCCAGCCTGCGCCGCCTGGAGCTGGCTTACATGGCTGCCAGCTCAGCAAAGGAGCGCCGCATGGAAGGGGAGCGCATGCAGGTGCGCTGCTGGGGCTGTGGGGGAGCGCAGGTGTTTGGCTGCAGCAGGCCGTGAGGTGGATTCGTAAGGTCAACAGGACGATGCATGTGTGCTTTGGGATTGCACTGACTGCATGCCAGCTCTCCAGCTATCTGTCCACCACCCGCTGCCAGCTGCGGGCCTCAACCTGCACAGGAGATGGAGCGCGCCCTGCCTCGCTGCACCGTGACCAAGTACGATGCTTCGCGCAGCGCTTAGCCTTGCACAAGCAAGCACTCAGCCTGAGCCAGCCAGCGGCTGGAATGTGTCAGGGCTGCGGGACAGCAGCGCTGTATCTGCATTTCCGGGCGCGGCGGGAAGTGCGGCAGGCACCATCCATCTGGTGCATATGAAAGTATGAAAACATCTGGTGCTTTTTGCCCGTTAATCCTGGTGCATCTCGCAGCGGCAGCACCAGCCAAACCGCCCCTCAACATGCCGTTCGGCACTTGCTTGTTTCAGCTCTGACCAGCCATTCCCTGATTGATAAATGCTGCACACCTGCAAAGTTGCTGTGCTTTGTGCATCCGCAGCTGGTGCCGTTGGCTGGTCAGGGCAGAGAGACAGTGGCACGCTCAAGAGAGAGGCTGAGAAATGAAGGCGAATTAAAGTGTGGCTCGGCGCCTACTGAGAGGGACGGCAGGCGGCGGCCGCCGCCTCAGGCGTCGGCCTCGGCCTAACAGCGGCGGCCGCCGCCTGCTTCAGCTCAGTGCCTGGTCTGCTGCAGGCCTTTGCTTCGTACTCTCAGCAAGATGCCGGCCCCTGAGCTGCCAGCCGAGGTGCTGCAGCTGATTTTCAGCGCCCCAGATCCAGGCGCCCCCTGGTTGGACGAACCCAAGCCCCTGCTGAACGCCCAGGAGCGGGTGAGTCCTTAGCGGGAGGCCGGACAGGCGTGTGAGTCACAGCAGGCCGTCTGCTGCCTCACCGCCGCCGCCGCCGCCGCAAGCCATTGACCGCTCGCCGCAATCCACCACGCCTCTCCCCATCTGCAGATTCGCTGCCAGCTGGTGTCCCAGGCATGGCGCCATGCCCTGGATCCCTGCCGCTGGCCGCTAGAGCTCTTGGAGCTTGAGGCTGGGACAGACGAAGACGCGCCGTCGGGCCCGCCGCCTGCCGCGCTGTGGGCGCAATGCGTGTGGCCAGGCGTGCGGCGGCTGGACATCCATATTGGCACAGAGGAAGACTTCTGGGATGACCGCAGCATGCCACTGCAGTTGGACAGCCCCGAAGCTCAGGCCATCCACGGCGCACTGCTGTCAATTGAGCCAGCCAGCGTGAGTGGGCTGGGGTGGTGCGATCGAACCCGTGCGTGCAGCAGCATGTCGGCAAACTGCTGTGTCGATCAGGTTGGGGAAATTGCGGCATCAGACAGCCAAATGCAATGAAGTAGTGCCGCTGCTGCTGAATCCATCCTGCAGGGGCTGCGCAAGCTGAGCCTGGAAGCCCCCTTTCCGGTGCTGGAGCGCTTTGTTCAGGACCTGGGCCGCTTCACCGGCCTGAGGGAGCTGGAGCTGCAGCCGCTGTATGACGAGGTTTTTGACGAGTATGAGGGGTGTTTCTGGGATACTTGGGACGAGGCAGCGGTGCTACACCCCTCACTGCTGCGCCACCTGCCGCCCCAGCTGGAGTGCCTGAAAGCAAGCGAGTTCTACCGTGTGGGGCTGGAGCCAGAGGTGGCAGCAGGCACAGCGGCAGCAGGCTCAGCGGCAGCCGCAGCGATTGGACCAGTCCAACTCCTGCCGCCAGGTCTCACCCGGCTGTGCATTTCTGGGGCCAAATCGGCGACGCTGGATGCGCCGCTGCCTGGCCTGGCTGACCTGACTATTGAAAGCTGCAAGCAAATCAGCCTGGCGGGGCGACGGCTGTGTATGCCGCAGCTGACCAGCCTGCAGCTTGTCGGTTCGCCAGATGTCGTACCACTGGAGGAGGTGCGCCTGTGCTGTGCTGCCATGCCAGCCCTCGCTCGACTAACCAGCAGCAAGGGCCTTACTGCCAGCGACAGCTTTGAGGCCCTGCAGCACCTGACCCACCTGGGGCTCACTGGTGCGGGCGCCAGGGCAGAAAGCAGCATGGCCCTGGTGCACACCGTTTCACCGACATTGCGCAGCGCCAGCCTCTTTGCACGTCCTGAGGCATTCCAAGCCCTTGCCGCAGCAGGGGCGACCCAGCTGGTGCAGCTGGTAAGGGCGCACAGGCTGGCGTAGCAGTGCACCACCTCTTGCCAATCGCATCAATGTCATGCTTTGGCCACCCACCAGTGTTTCTGTGGCCCACCTGCAGGAAGTCGACAGCCTGGCCTGCCTGCCGCACCTGCCAGCCTGGCCCCAGCTACAAGAGCTGCTGCTCAGATTTGTGCCCCCCACCAGCATTCAGGCGCAGCAGCTGGCCCTGCTGGCGGCTGCCCCCGCTCTGCGCCGCCTGGCGTTTTCCTGCAACTTCCTTAGAAAGTTTGCCGCAAGCACTGCGACCGGCCGGAAGGAGAGGGCTCGCATGGAGGTAATCAGAGCCGTTCCTGATAGAACAACAGCCTCGGCCCGACAGGGTTTTAAACACTGGTTCCTTTCCCTGCTGCAGGAGCTGCAGGAGTTGCTGCCTGGGTGTGCAGTGGAGGAGTATTGAGTTGGCGAGTGCACAACTTGCAGCCTCTCTGCAGCCTGCGGCGCTGCTCCTGCACAGACCGCTCACCCACTCTGCTTTGTTCTGACCATGCTCTGCTTGATGGCGCTAGTAACATGGTAGCAGAGAGGCTACTCAAATGGCCACCCTGAACAAGCCAGTCTATTCGCCAGGTGTGAGGGAGCGTTGCACAGCGCATGATTGGCGTTGGGGGGCGCTGGGGCCACAGCGGGAGCAGGGGCAGCTCAGCGCTGCCATCACTCGGAAGGCTGGAGGGCATGGAGGGAGAGATCTGCTGAACAGCAGCAGCTGGCATGGGGAAGCAAGGGGTAATGAATCCTATTCAGGGCTACTCAGCAGAAGAGAACGAGCAATCAAGGGAGTGGGGAACACGGCGGGCGCAGAGTAAGGCGCAGCGCGGTTCAGCCACACATGTTGGTACAAGCCTGGCACATGGCGATGCCAGGGGTTGGCAGGGTTGCAGGGCCTGCTGCTGCGAGGCAACGGTGCTGCGCATGCTGCCAGCACAGGCGCAGGCCCTGCAGGCGGCTTGGCTGCCTTGTGTTGAGGGAGAGAGAGCCGCCTCACAGCTTGGCATCCACCACTGCAATGGCACCCTTGACAGGGCCCTCCCGCAGCAGCGGCTTCAGGTCGGAATCGCCTCCCTCTGCCTCATCAGACGGCATGTGGTGGTAGTACTGGGCTGCCAGCACCTCGGCAGCATTGTTGTTGGCGCGGGCGCTGCAGGTGGGAGCGGGCACAGGAGGGTGGGTGGGTGAGAGGGAGCAGAGCAGAGCCAGGGCAGTGGGGCGGATAGCAGGTTGCAACACCTGCACAGCAACTGCAACTGCAAATGCAAATGCACAAGCATGTGCACAGCTTCCAGGCAAGTGCAACAGCAGGGCAGCTCTTCGCAAAGCAGCAGCAGCGGCGCTACGCAAGCAGCTGCAGCTCCCAACGCCACGCAAGCAGCCGCAGCCCCTCCCCCTCGGCAGTTCACCTGCGGTACAGGGCGCACTGCGCCAGCATTGCGCTCCACACAGCGCCACACGCCACCGCCAGCGCCACAAATGCGGCCAGCCCCCAATTCAGGCGGCCGGAGGCGTCCCACAGCGACCAGTTCATGCCACTGGGGGCTGCAAGGGGAGGCGGCGGGGGGGAGGGG
>VIYQ01002324.1:0-18905 GCA_009928355.1 Chlorella sp. CH2018 | reverse complement strand
GCCACGCCACCCGGAGCTGTCCCCGCCGCGTGCAGCTGCTCAGCAGTGCTACTGCCTGCAGCGCCTGCCCCAGGCTCGCCTGCTGCGCCTGCTGCGGATGTTCCCACGCCAGAGCCGCCCCCTGCCACCGCTGCACCTGCCACCGGTGCCGCGCCCGTCACTGCAACACCCCCGGCCGCCAGCCGCTTGTGGTGCTGCTGCTCCCCCTGCGCCTCCTCTTCAGCACGGCGCTTGGCAGACCCTGGCGTTGGCGTGGCCTCTGGCTCTGGCTCTGAGGTGCCTGACGGGCCTGCTGTGCCAGGCTCAGCCACGCCTGCTGATGCCCCTGCTGGCGCTGGCGCTGGCGCTGGCGGTGCCTGCTGCTGCTCTGTGCCAGGGTCGCCGCCTGCTGCACCCTCGTCAGACTGCTCAGGCGCTGCGCCTGGCGCCCTGTCCGTCCTGCAGCAGAGGGAGCAGTAGGGGTGTTTGGAGGCGGTACAGTGCAGCAGCACCAGCGGTCTCATTCAATGCTGCCGCCCCAGCGGCCAATCCGCTGTTGCATTGCTGATGGGGCCACACCTGCCCACAGCCACTGACCCGCCCCAGCACCGCCACCAGCTCACGTGCAAGTGCCGTACTTAACGTACTCCACCAGGAAGTAGCGATAAGGCCCCTCCGACGGGTCGCTGGGCTGGGCGGCACCCTCACCCTGTGCCCCCCGCTTTGGCACGACGCGCCAGAGGCGCCGCTGCATACAGGGAGCAGGCGACAGCACCACAAGTTTGAGTGGGCGGCATGAGGCCACGCAGATGTTGCCTAATGTGGCCATCTTCCTTCAGCACAGCGGTAGCTAACATGCCTCAAAGCCCACACTCCCTTGCATCGGCAGCCAGCCATCCCCCTATCTACCTGCTCGCCGTCGGCTTGGCGATAGTGAGTCACCTTCTGCAGCGTTCCGCCTTGAAATGAGACAGAATCCCTGCGCCCCCAGCTATACCCGTCACATCCCGACTCGTAAGAGAAGTCGGAATATGATGCAACTGCAGACTGCTGCTCAAACAGGTACAGCGAGCTCACTGCGGGGAGGGGATCCCGTCGACGAGGTGGCGGGATGCGGGTCAGTGGGAGCTGCCATTGCCATTTCCATTTCTTTCCGGTTTTAAAGCCTGTGTGCACCGTGATTGCACCCCAGCAGCATGCACATGGCCCAAAACGGCTCGAGTATGGCAACAGGCTGACAGCCAGCCATGCAGCTCCAACCACAGGTGCAACGGGCTGGCCCTGACTGCATTTACCTGGCGGCTTGAACGGCGGTGCAGTGGAGGTCAGTGGGATGAGTCTTTGCTGTGGTTCCGAGTGCAGGCAGCGCAGCAGAGCCTCCGCGTCCTTGGGGTTGAGTGCCTTGCCTTGTGCCACGCGCTTCACCTTGTCCTGGATGCTGTCCGGCAGGCTGTCGAGGGTGGCGCTGTCGCCTGTCAGCGACACTGCACCCGTGCCAGCAGCGGCGGCGGCGGCGGCCCAATCAGCCAGGAGCGCCTCCAGCTGCTCGCTGCCTTGCAGCATCTTCCAGCTGCCCAGATTCAGTCCCTCACTCCACGTGACCCACTGCTGAGGCTGTACAGTGATGCTATACCTGCACTCAGCGGGTAAGAAAACGGATGGCGTTTGCCCCGATGATCGTTCGGGCAGCGGCTCCGCCTATTTGCTCTCAACTTTGCTGCCGCAGCAGTTGCATGCAATGTAAAGAAACTAGGCAGTTTTGCTGCCCCACAACGGCAAATCCAACGGCTGACAGCCTAACGGCTGCTCACCTGTCAGCCAGCTGCTGCAGCAGCCAGCGATGGCGCTTCAGCACAGCGCTCATGTCCCAGCCGTTGGGGCATGCGCCCTCCCTCTCCCGCCATACCTCCAGCACTGGCTGCAGCGTGTGGTAGGTGAGATTCCATTCTCTGCACATGATAGCAGAACAGCAAAGATTAGAAGGAGGAGAAAAACTTGCCATCAGCTGGCATACGGAATTCAGTGCAGTCAGGGTCGAACAGCCATCGCCAACTACCCCTGCAGAGAGGCATGCTGCCTTACGTGCTGATCTTGCGCATCTTGAACGGGAAGTTTTGGTTGCTCATCTCACGGTTGTCTCTGTCGCCGATGACTGACAGGTTGCCCAGCAGGTGTGCAAATGTGGTGTGGGTGTTGTCGCCTGTCTCACCAAAACGCTCTGGCCAGTAGCTGTCCTTGGAGTCGGGCTTCTGCAAATGCACACAAATGGCAAGCAAATAGACGGCACACGGTTTTACATTTGCAAAACCTGCTCAGCCCTGGCTGGCAGTCCACTTGCCGCACACCGCAACACTGGCGCTGCAAAGGGGACACCGTCTGCTTTCCCTTTCAGCTCACCTGTGGCAACAAGTGCTCCAGCTGCATTGGTCCCTCCCAGCTTTGCACCATGCCCGCCCCGTTCCGCGTCCTGAGCGAGTTATCATGCTCCAGGATGAGCAGAACTGCCTTGGCCAGCCTGCCCCTCCAGAAATTGAATGCATTGATGCAGAAGAGCTCCTTAATTAGGCAAATGCTGCCAGCCCTCAACCCCACTGGCACGTCCTTGAAAGCCAGCCTGCATGGCGAAGTGGGATGCGCCAAGCAGAAGCACACGTGACGGCCAGGTTGGTTGCTGCTGCAGCAGGGCTCCGTTGCTTGAACCTGCCTGCTGCTGTCCCGCCAACGCTGCCTGTCACAACCCCAGTTCTTCCTCACTTGCACAAGCCGTTGTGTGCGATTAGGTCCTTCAGCTTTTGGCCGTCGTCATTGCTGCTGCCAGCCTGGCTCACCGCCGTGATGATGCGCTCGTACATGGTGCTCCTGCAGGCGGTATGAAACTAATTGATATGAATTCGTTGTGGTTGTGCCGGCTCAAGCAGTGCTGGCGGAATAATGCAGAAGGCAAGAGAGGCTTCAGCCAACCTGGTCAGCGGGGCAGTGCGCGAAACCGCAACAGTGAGCGCCACACACTCCAGCTGCTTGAGAGCGTCGCTCAACTGCTTCTGCCCAGAGAGCTCTGCAACAGCTGGCATCACGATTGTCTGCATGAGCAACAGCTCTGATGGCCAGTGCATGCAGTGCCACAATGCCTCTGCCACGCCATCGAGCTTCCAGAAGGCGCACCTGCCTCAACCAATCCAAACTTCAGGGCCAGCTCGCGGATGATGGCCATCGCTGCAGGCCGCCAGGTGCAGTCGGCTTGCTCTGGCTCGCTATCCTGGCCGGCCAGTTTATTGGCCGTCCCGCTCGCAGGCAGGCTGCGGAATTCAGTTGGACAGAGAAAGCCGTTGGGACACCATGCACAGGCACGCTGCAACTGCTGTTGTAACCAGCCTGACTTAATGCAGCCCAGAGGACCTGCCGAACCAGACGTCACACCTGAGCAGCGCATTCAGCGACGCCCTTGTCTCCGGGCGCAAGTCATAGTAATGGTCTGTCTTGGACCGAACCTGCCAGCTGAGCATTGTGCAGTAGGCCTGTACATATGGCAGCAGGGTGTCCTGTAAGTAGGCCATCTGATCCTGGTGGTTGGCGCGCTGCGCTGCAAAGTGCTGGGCCAGGTCAGCGGCGGTGCCATTCAGGTTTGCCAAGTCGGAGGCCGACGAGCTGCCGGCACCCTACAGCAAGGGGCAGATGTTGCATGTTTGACGAGAATGAAGAACCACAAATGGCCGGTTGGATGTTGACTTGGTGAGCACAACCGCAGTCGAAATTATCACTCCTGTCAAGCGGGTCAAGCTGCAACTGCAGTACTGAAGCACTCACTCAACCACCAGCCCACCTGGTTGGCACGGGTGGACGCCAGGCATTTCTGAATGGCTCGCACATGGCAAAGGCAGTCGTGGATGACAGCGTTGCTGAACGCCACCGGGTCAGAGGGAATGCCTTGCAATTTCCTACCGCTGCCCAGTAATAGGAGATATGGGAACTTGCTGGCCACCATTTTGGCACAGGCTTCCAGCTGCGTGATGCACTCGTCCCACTTCTGCAGCGCGCTGGTCAGCTGGCGCTGCAGGACAGGGACACAGAGTGGCATGATTTGTTCATGTCCTCTCCCCATCAGCAGATCGTGTTTGCAGACATGAGCAGAGCCGCGCGGCATGCAACACTTAACGTGCAAAGCAAAGCGGTGCTGTGTCGATAACCAAATGCAGCCCCAAGCCTGACCTGTCTGTTGGAGCCTGAGACCAGCGTGACCTTGACAACATCCATCACTTTCAGCGGTACACGGTGCCTGGCCAGGTTGACGTTGAGGAAGGTGTGCAGCGCCAGACGCCAGGAGGTGGTGAGCGTGGTGGTCCACAGCACACGGGTGCGAAAGGCTTCCAGGTAGTCCAACAGCCATTTCGCTTGCTTGGCTGCACAGGCGGAGGCTGCTGCCGCTACGGCTGCATCGTCCGCTGCAGCGGCGCCTGCCTTGCCCCTGCGTGCAGCGCCAGCCCCCGCTTGCTTCAGCTGGTTGGTGAGCCAGTTGTAGATGTGGATGGCGTTGGCCTTGTATGGGCCTTGATTTGCCCCGGCATCCCGCGACTCCGCCTGCAGCAGCCAAGCCAGGTCCTCGTCGAAGACGCTGATATCAGCCTCGTCAGCATCAAAGTTGAACATGCCATCGGCTAGGCCGCCGCTTTGCCCTGGGCGCCACAGCAGGCCCTTGTGACCGCTTGAATCGTCATGTGCAACAAAAGTGAAGCGGTCATGTAAGTGCTGCACTGCCTGCTAGGGAGTCAAAGTGGACAAGGTGGGAACCCCGGTTAGAAGTACTGCATGCATGCAAGCAACACAAGGAGCAGCGGTCCAGTGTAACGTTCAGCTACATAGCGGCCAGCTGTGGAGCAGGCGAAGCTGCCAGCCATTGCCACCAGCTTGCCTGATTTACTAGCTGCCTCTGCTCTGCATGTTCATCGGTCATCTTCCCTGCCAGCTGCCGCAGCACATGCTGGCTGACGGCCGCAATCAGCACCAGGGTGGTGATGCGCTGCTGGCCATCTATGATCTGCACTGTGCGTGCACCCTCAATGCCACCCTTATGCCAGTCGGAGGACTGCAGGGACTTGATGTGTGCCTGTTCAGAGGGCAGGGCAGGGCAGTCCGGTTAGTTAGACCAGATATGTACTTTCAATCACTTGCTGCCAACATCTTAAAGTTGCCATCTGTCGCTGCTGCAGATGCTATCGCAGCAGAGGACCGCCCGGCCACGCCCCTGGTGCAGCCCACGCCCCTGGTGCAGCAAGCAGCGCACCGTTCTCTGGGAGCCCTCCACATTCTGCAGCAGGACCACCTCACTCAGCTTCACTACAGCATCCTCTCCATGCGAGTCGGCCTCCGTAGCTGCTTTGGCGACCGTTTCCAGTAACCTGCGGCAAGGGAACGGGTGTGCCTACCTCACCCCACCCGCCGCAGACCTGTTGCAAATGGCGGACTCTCTCCAGGTTTGATATCCTGTGCGCTGTGTGCGCTGACATGCAGCCAATGCACCGACTCATGGACACGTATCTCACCCTTCAACTTGTGTCTTGCCCCATTCGTATGGGCGCTGGATGGCATGCAGTTGGTATCGAAAGCGCCTCTGGTGCAGCCAAACGTCCAGCGAGTCCGTGCGTGTATAGAAGCACTTGTCTTCAGCCGCTGCATCGCCAGCATCGTGGCTCGCCCCGGCACCCTGCAGTGGGGAGCAGAAACGGTAAAACGCATGTCAATAAGGAGCCATCGTGTGAGGGCTAGGGGACGAGCAGGGGACGGCGGGAGCGGCGGGGGCGGGGTGCCGCCGCTGCCCCAGGGGCGGATACCCGCATCAGCGACCGCAAAGTGCACTAGCAGACACGAGCAGCCTCGCGCACGGGGGTGGACGGGGCTGCTGCGGCGACTCGACACAAGCGCCGCCTCACCATGGCGACCGGGGGGGTCCCCGCCCCAGTATCAAGCTACTGACGCTGCTCTCGGACAGTTGAGGGCACGCCGCGGGCCTCGCAGGGGTGTTCGCCCACAGGGCCGACTTGCTGGCGCACTGCTTGCCCGTCCCGTGCACAAGCAGAAACTGAGTTGAACACTGATGAACAGCCGAAATTACGGCGGTCTCTTCGGGGGATGGTCCATCCAGCCCGCGGCGAGGGATGGCGGCAGCGTGCAGCATGGCCGCTGCATGCAGACAGGGCCGCACACACAGCAGAGACTCTGATTGCAGGTGCAACAGCACACACAACACAATCATTCAAGGACTGCAGGTGATAAACTTGCATCCAGCATTCAGCTTGAGGCCAAGTGCATTCTCCGCTGCCATGGGAGGACACTGCCTGGCCACACATGTTGTGGTTCAGCGTATTGCATTTAGCGCGAGTAAAGCACCATGTGTGCGAAAGGCTCAAGATTGAAGGGTACAGGCGGTGAGGTCGGGCGCTAAGTTATCAGAATGATTGCAGCTGAAAACATCAAGCCGCCGGCATGCTCATGCCGCCGCCCGGAACGACTGCGCCCGCCTGCAAGCACGACAATGGGCATAGGCGGATAGGTCTTATGTTTGCTGCCGCCAGCGCAGCATTGCAAGAGACCCTGCTACACTCTGTAGAATAGCAGCCCCTCTCGGGACTGAACAGCAGCGGCCCCTCCCAGGAGCAAAGCGGCGGCCGCACCTGAAGGCCTCCACGTCCGCCAGCGCCTTGCCCAGCGCCGCCTCCGCCGACTGGCTGGCGGTGGCCACGATGAGGGAGCGGATGGCCACCGCACGCTCGCGTGAGCTCAGCCGCGGCCGCCCCGCCGCCTGTGGGTGGATGGGGTGTGCAGTGAATGGCCAGGGCAGGCGTTGGCTGTGCGGGCAGGCAGGTGGCAGGGCTGTGGCAGCAAGCACAGATATAGCATGCGGCTGTGGCAGCAAGCACAGACTTGGCATGCGGCTGTATCTGCAGGCGAAAGAGTTAGCAAACACCCACAAACAGTCCAGCGCCTGCCGCCACCATCCGCCGATTCTGCCCACTACCCAGCACCCACCTGCAGGCGGGTGTCCAGGTCAGCCAGCAGTGTGGCCCACTCAGGGTCCAGCTCCTCCTCGCCATACTCCTCCCCAGACACCTGCCACCAGCAGAGGCAGCAGACAGAGCTTTCGCAATCCGCATGCAAGCAGGAGCGGCAGCAGTGGCAGCAGCAAGCACATCGACAGCGTTTAACCAGCGCCCAGTTGAGCCCGCCCGCCCTCGCTACTCCCAGCCAACTAGCCACACACTGCTGACCGCTCCCTCACGCCCCTCCCACCGCTGCCCTCCGCCTGCCGCCCACCTGCCGCAGGAGCTCCTGTTTGGCTGCCGCCTTGGCCGCTGCTGCCGCCGCCGCTGCCGCCTCCCGCTGCTGCTCCTGCTGCCGCAGCGCGGGCGTCTCAAAGGGGTTGGTCGCCGCGCTGTCCAGGGCAGCAAGGTAGTCACCGCTGGAAGGCGCTGGCCGGCCCGCTGCCAACCCACCCGCTGCACCTGGTGCAGCCGTGCCAGAGGGCCCAGCCCCGGGCCCCACCACTGTCGCGCTGCGGGTGTGCTGCGGAACCTGCGCGGGGGCCGCAGGGGCGGCACACGCTGCGTGTGCTGTGCCCGCTGTGGAGGCATCCACGGCCGGCCATGCAAAGGGCGCATTGGTGCTGGTGGGGTTGGAGGCTGCCACAGGTGCAGGTGCTGCAGCTGCGGCGGCGGCGGCAGCGGCTGCCGCCCCGCTCGTCTGCTTCACAATGCGAGGCGAAGCGGGGTCAGAGGCAGGGCCGCCGTACACAGCGGTGCCGATCAGGCCTGCAGCAGGGGAGCAGCGTGCGTGTTACAGAGAATGCCAGCAGGAGGCAGCATTGCCTCATTGCAACGCAGGCTGCAGCAGCGAGTGCCCAACCAGCATGCGATCCAGCAGCTGCCCATGTGCGTCTGCCAGCGAATGGGTCTGGCGTGCATACCACCGACTCTGCCGCTGCACCAGACCCCACCTGTGCCGCCCGCACGTGCAGGCGTCGCCTCCAGTGAATTGTTCAGGCTGCAGACCTCGTTCTTGACCACGTTGAACGATGACACCTGGGCAGGGCAGGGGCAGGCATGTTTTGTGTGCAGGAAGGCCGCCAGCACGAGGTGGTACAGCTCACCCTACCATGCGTGCAGGCCGGCGGCAGCAACAGCATGAACGGCAGGCAGCAACAGCATGGGCGGCAGGCAGCAACACTGAAGCAGCTGCTGCTGCAGCACATGAGCAGCCCAGCCCCCCACCCAGCCGCAGCACCTGGGAAAAGGGATTGCCGCTGCTGCTGCGCGCCATGCTGGCGCCGGCGGTGCTGGCCACCGGGTTGGCATGCTCCTTCAGGCTGGAGCGCAGGAGGTCGTGCTTGAAGGAGCCCACCCCCACGCCCAGCGGGCCCTCAGTCATGGCAGAAGCCGCCTTGGCCAGGGCAGGCCCCGACTGCTGGCCGCCCTCCCGGAACATGGAGGGCGGGGCGGCAATGGTGGGCGTGGTGGCGGCCTGCGCCAGGAATGGCAGGGGACAGAGAGGAAGGCATGGTTGGTGTGGTTGCAGGAGGAGCAGGCAGGAGGAGCGCGACCACGCGGGCGTGCAACAAGGCAGACTGCAACGGGCAGAGAGCGACACCCTCCCAGCACCAGCCTCTCCTCAGTGGCGGCAACGCACCCGGACCATGGCGGTCACGTCGGGCAGGCCCGCCCGCACCGCATCGCCAAAGCGGTTGCGGTACTCCAGCTGGGGAAGGGGCGGAACGTGTGGAGAGGTTGGCGCAGAGCAGGCTGCAATCGGTCCAATGGGGATCAGCATGCTGCGGCTGCGGCAACTGCAAACAGCTGATCAGCCGTCTCATCATGCACTGCTTCACAGCACCCTGCCGTTTGCTGCCCCCACCTCGATGCGGACTTGGCGGCGCTCCTTGAGCCAGAAGAAGAGCCAGGTGGCGCCGGCGCCCGCCACAAAGCCGATGAGCAGCAGGATGGCGATGGAGCCGCCCACGCCCACGCTGCCCAGCACGGTGCAGTCCTGGAGCAGGCGGCGGCCGCCGGCCTGTGGGGTAGGGCGGGGTGGCGCGGGCGTGTGTGAGCGGCAGGCGGTGCGGCGGCAGGCGGGAGCCGGCCTTGCGGCGCGGCAGCAGTGGGCGTGCAGGCGGCGGCGTGCGGCCCCACACGGCGGGCCTGCCGAGCAAAGCTGCGGCCAGCAGCCGGCGGCAGCTGGCTGTCCCAGTTTTGCAGTTTGCGCGCCCCGGGCAGCTGCTCGCGCACCCGCAGCGCCACGTGGGCGCCCTCCATTGCTGCTTGGAGGCCTCCCGGAGCGAGGTGGTGGTGGCTGGGGGGCGCAGGGGCTCCGGAGCGCGGAGCCGCCAACAGCCGAGCGCTCAGAGGATGCCGCTGCGGCGTGCGGCACCGCTGAAAGTGATCTGGAATGCAGCAGGATGTGATCGGGGGTGGTTGGGGGCCGAGGAGAGAGGGAGGGCATCTCGCGGCGAGCGGCGGCGATGTGGCGGCGCCAGGGGGGCTCCTGACCCTCCCTGCCTGGGCCAATTGCCGGCAATATCGCCTCACCAACACACGTTGGCCTCGTTGTCCATCTCGTCCATCGCCCAACCCACGCCCAGGGCGCGCCAAACGGGTTGGAGACCGGTGCGGCGCCTCGGAGGCGGTTTGAAGCTCGCTCCCGATCCAAAGACTCTATCTAGAGGTGTCTCGGGCCGCCCGCCGGCGCCCCGGCGCCCGTCACACGCCGCCCACCCTTTCCCCGCGCCCGCAGGCCATGGCGTCGCCCGACGCGCGCACCCAGGCCATCATCAAGCGCGTGCAGGCCAACTTCAAGGCGCGCAGGCGGTGCCGGGGAGCCCAACCTGCCGCCGCCGCCGCCGCCGCCTGCCGCTCCTTTGCCGCCCCCTGTGCCGCCTGCTGCTGCGCCGCAGCCCAGCTGCCTACCTCACCCCACCCCGCTGCAGGATGCCACCAGTGACGCGGCGCGCCAGATCATCGGCGAGGAGGTGGCCCGCTTCCTGAGGGAGGGCGCCGGCGCCGAGGTGCGTCGGCGCGGCCCTGCCTGCACCCACACGGGAGTCGGTTGGGCACTGGTCCTGCCCGCCATCGAGGTTGCCTGTGCAGCAGCCGCAGCGCGAACACCGCCCGCTGTTACTGATCGAATCCACCCGCAGGAGGAGGACATCAGTGCGCTGGAGGACGCGATTCGCAACCGCCTAGCGGGGCGGCGCGGCGCCAGCGGCAAGGCGGAGCGCCTGGCCGCCAAGAAGAGCCTGTTCAGCCGCGACGAGTGGAGCCAGGTGGGGAGGGACAGTGGGGCGTTGGCAGGCAGCGGGTGCTGGCTGCACGCTTGGGTGGTGGCTGCAAGCGACAAGTTGCCTGCCGCATGCTCATCTCCACACGTGGGTGGCTGCTGCTCGGCTGCCTGCCTATCACCATGCGGCTGCCCCATCCCACGCCGCCCACCACCCTGCCCCCAGATCTCCCTGTACGTGGCCTTCATGGCGCGGGAGGACGAGAAGCGGGCGGCCGCGGCCACCCGCGCCGCCAAGCGCGAGGTCAATGCGCAGCTGCAGGGACAGGCGGCGCAGGTGGCGCAGCGCAAGTGCGGCGGGGCGGGGCGGGCAGGCGGTTGGGTGGAGTGCGCATGCATGCGCCACCTGCTGCAGCCGCAAATTCAGGCTGCTGTGCAGTATGCGGCATGTTGCCGAAGCAGCCATGATCTATCCTGCCAGGCAGCTGAGCGCCACACCTCGCTCTGCTGCCTCACACTGCGCACTGCAGGCGGGCGGAGAAGGAGGGCAAGAAGGCGGAGCTCAAGGTGGTGGAGGAGGAGCTGCAGCAGTTTGAGAAGGTGGGTGCAGCAGGGCTGGCCGGGTTGTTGCCGGCATGTGGATTGCCTTGCTTGCAAATGCGCAGGGAACGCCGGCAGCTTCAAGACGAATGCGTCTGCCCACCTTGGCCTGCGCCCGCCTGCCTGCTGCGGCGCAGGATCGCATGACGGACCAGCAGCGGCGTGCTGCCGAGGTGGCCAAGCTGCGTACAGAGCGTGAGGCGCAGCTGGAGGAGCAGGTGGGCAGTGGTTGGGTTTGGGGAAGTGGGCAGCGGCAGCTCATGACCTTGCAAATGGACAAGAGATGCAGCACAACATGCACAAGCTGACTGCCGCCGCTCCTCCCGCTTCCGCCCTGCCCCCATTTACTCCTGCCTCCAGGCCAACCGCAAGGCGGTGGCTGCAGAGCTGAGGAAGCTGGCGGAGGAGGAGATGAGCGCTCGCATCGCGCTGGACCTCAAGCGCCAGATGGAGGTGGGCCAGGGGGGGTGGTTGACACATGGAGACGTGCAGAGGTGGCGCAGAGCTGGGCAATGCTGGTGTGGCACAGCGCTCGTGTTGTTCGGGGGGTGGGTGGCACTGAGCGCAAGCTGCGGGGTAAGCTTACGCATCGCGCAGGGGAAGCCGCCAATTGCCAGTGGCTGGCAAGCAGGCAGGTGGCTGGATGCATGTGCAAATGCCGTGCTGGCCTGCCGCTGCCTGCAGGCGGAGGCGGCCGCCAAGGCCAAGGCGAAAGAGGACCTCAAGGCTTTCCTGCTCTCCAATGAGGTCAACAAGAAGGTGGGCGGTGGGGGGAAGGGCGGGGACAGGAGTGTGGGCGGCGGAAGGGTGGAAGGGCATCGAGGCTGCAGCCTGGTTAAGCGAACGGGCTCATGTTGTCTACCTCTCCCGGCAGCGGTCGAGGACCACAAGTTTGTGCATGTTAATGCCCTGCCACACCACGCATCCGCCCGCCGCAGATCAAGGAGGAGGAGGCTGAGAGGGAGCGGCTGCAGGACCTGGAGTACATGCGGCAGCAGGCGGCGCAGCTGTGAGTGGTGCTGGGGGGAGCTGGGCAGTATGGCACGGTCGCGCAGCTGAGACGAGGCGATGCATTCAGATGGAAGGCAGCAGCTTTCGTTCAGCCATTCTACCAGCTGCTGTGATCTTCTATGCGGGATGTGCTGGCTCTGAAAGTGGCAGCTGACAGAAGCAGTGGGATTGCTTTTGAAGTGCAGCACTTCCCGCTGCTCCGCCCTGGCGCAGGGACAAGCAGGAGCGGGAGCGGCAGCAGCTGCTGGAGAAGGTGAAGGCGGTGCAGGTGCGCCGGTCAATGCTCCGAGCAAATCCAGCAGTGCGGGCACATCAGGCACTCATGCAGCTGCTTGGACAATGGCCAGCGAGCAAGTATTGCTGCAATCAACCTCGCCGCCGTCCTGCCCTCCCCTGCTCCTTCTGCCGCAGAACCGGCAGGCGGCGGACGCAGCGCAGCGCCCGCCCTTCAAGCGCTGGGTGGACGAGGAGATCATTGAGCGACAGTTCCGGGAGAAACAGGAGGCGCTGGTCAAGGAGGTGAGGGGTGGGAGTCAGTGGCACTGCGCCATCGGCGGCTGGGATTGGCAGGTATCCTAGAAGGCAGGTCCGACGTGCGGATCCAGCCAGTCGGGCTGAAGCCGAGCCCACCCAACCTTCCTTCGCACCTCGTTTCTCTGCTCCCACCGCAGGAGGCGGCGCGCAAGGCGGCTGCGGCCGCCGCTGCAGCCCGCTTCCGAGCCGGCGTGGCGGGACAGCTGGAGGAGAAGGAGGCGGCCCGGCTGGCGGTGCTCAAGGAGAAGCGGGCGGAGCTGGTGCGCATGATGGCGGACCTGGAGGTGAGCTGATGTGCTTAACTCGTGGTATTGGGTTGCATGGCATGTGCCTGTGTGCCCTTGAACGATCCGATCACTCGAGTCAACCCTACCTGCTGCCGGTCAGCAGCAGCTGAGTGATGCCGCATGCTTGTGTAGAGCACACGCGACCACCACCTGCGACACTGCTTTGCTTCCGTTTGGAATGGCTGTCACGCATGATGATGCACTGCCACTGCTACCCCTCCTCCGCGAGCTTGCATCCCTGCCCGTCTCCTTCTCTTCCCTTCCCCAGGTGTGCAAGAAGACGGAGGCGGCCGCCAAGGCGTCTGAGCTGGCCAAGATGCGGGCATTCAAGGCGGAGCTGGATGCGCAGATTGACGACAACCAGGCAAGCAGTTGGGGAGGGAGGCAGGGGAGGGAGTCAGAAATGGATGCCATCCATTTGCAGCGGTGCTGCGACATGCAGCGGCGCTGCGACATGCAGCGGCTAGCGTGATGTGGTGGCTTGAAGCCAGCCGACAGCACGGACTTGTGCTCCGGCCCGATCCTTACTCCCACCGACACCTTGCCCTGCACAACCGCCCATGCAACCCCTGCTCCCTGCTTGCAGGCGCGCCGCGCCGTGTCGGCCATGAGCGACACCGAGCGCAAGCTGAACGCCAAGCTGCTGCGGGAGATGGAGGCGGCGGGGGCAGCGGGCGGCATCCCTGCTGTGCGAGGCTCGCCGATGCGCTCGCCATGAGCTGCACTGGACAGCAGCATTGGGGCTGGCAGCTGGGCTGACGGCACACTTCTGAGGCAGCGATGCTGACTGGGCGAGCGGGGTGGGGCGGTTGGGTGAACTTGCAAAGATTTGACGTGCCTGCCTGCCTTGTTGTGAACTGCTGGGAGGCACGACTGCGTGTAATTGCTGCGTACCCAGCCAGATGTTGCTGAGAGTATTGGCGCAACCCTTGAGATTTGCCTGCCAACATTCAAAGACAGAGAGCCGCAAACTAGCCAGCACATAGGCTGCGATGCCATGGCGTAGCACTAACACATGCAAAATGTACAGGTGGAATGCACTTGCTGATGCCAAACAGCATTGGTTTGTCTGTGCCATCCAACTCAGCCGTCCCCCTGCTCATCTGTCCCTGCCGCCGCCGCCACCGTCGCCTCCCGCCGCAGCGCTGCGCACGCCAGCCGGTGCTCGCTGTGCCACGCTACTCGCGAGCACTCCACACTGCAGAACCGGACCGCCTGGCAGCCGCTGCACAACTGGCCCTTCAACCGTGCCTCACTCACGCCGCCCAGGTTGGGGCACAGCGCATTGGCGCACCGCCGCATGGCCAGTGCCCTGCTGCGCCGCACCGCCAGCTGCTCCGCAGTCGGGGGCGGCGGCGAGGGCTGCTCTGCAGGTGCCTCGAGGGTGGCCTGTGTGGGCTGCGCTGTCTGCTGCTCTGCCTCTGCTGAAGGTTCCGTTGCAGGTGGATCCAGCCCTGCCTCAACCGCTGCTGCTGCCTGCACCGGGAGCGCTGCCTCGGGCACTGGCGCACACGGTGCATGCCCCTCAGCTGCTGCCAGCTGCGCAACAACCGCCATGAGCTGCGCAGCTAGCTCGGAGCCATCGTCTGCCAGGGCGGCCAGCATAGCCATCACTTGTGGCAGAGGGGCCTCATCTGTGCTGCAGCTCAGCAGTGCTGCAAATGCCGCTGCAGGAGCTGCCAGCTGGCCAGCGGCGGCGCACTGCTGCAGCCGGCGGGCCGCGGACCTGACAGGCCCCTCCAGCTGCAGGCAGAGCAAACAAGGTAGTTGAACGAACCTCAGCAATCAAACAGGCTGCACATGCTGCTGCGAACCGCCCAGCCGCACCCCAAGTGCGCGGGGATGGGCAAAACTCCAACCGCGCACGCCCCACTGCCTTGCCTGCGAGCGTTGCACAGGACCCCACAGCGCGCAGCACAAAATGTCTTGCAGAATCAGGGCGTTCGCTGCGGGCGGCCCACCGCGCGTTGCGCCCCGGCAGCTGAGCAGTGCCAGGTCTGCGAGCAGTGGCTTGCTCAGCACAGGCAGCAGCAGGGATGCTGCTATGGAAAAGGAGCGGTCAGGCGGCTGGTTGACAAAGGCACCGGCTGCCATCGCTTCGATGAAGCACAGACTGAGGCACTCAAGACGCCTGCAATGTGGGACAGGGAGGGCAGGGAGCGAGCCACGACATGAGTAAGCTTGGCATGCAGGGACGGCCGCGCAGCGGCAGCGCTGCTTGGCATGGCAAGGAATGGCAGCGTTGCCGCTCCTCCGAGCATGCATGCACCTACCCTTGCTCACCTGCGCCACAGCTGCGCGGCGCTGTTCTTGCTGCCGTCCTGTGCAAGGCAGTCCAGCACAGCCCACGTGCTGACGCACAGCTGTTCTGGGAGCAAGGGCAGCCAGGTATGCTCATTAGCCAAGCGAGGCGTCTCCTGCCCCGAGGCTGCCTCCCCGGCCGCACGCTGCTCTGGAGTGGGCACGCTCAACCGGCCAGCAGTTGGCAGCACTGCCAGCAACCCATGCGCCTGCAGGGGCATGCCGTGTATGGTTTGGAATTGTTGTTACGGCCAGTGCTGCCGTTGAGCTTTCAGCAAACCAGCCCTCCAAACATGCCACTGCAGAGTCCAAGCTCGCCTGCTGCCCTCCCGCTTTGGCCTCTGCCAGCACGTTCGAAACCGCCGCCTGTGCTGCGTCATACTTCAGCGCTGTCCAGCAGGCTCGCAGGGCCGGCAGCGCCGCCTCTGCTACTGCCGCAGGGCCGTGTGGCAGGGCCGCTTGCAAGCCGGTGCTGACGCCAGCAGCCAGCCAACTGGCCAGCTCAGCTGAGGCCAATGCCAGGCCATATCTGCCCAAGCCGCCGCTGCCAAGCACTACGGGCGGCGGTGGCAGGCGCGGCAGCAGGGGCGCCAGGCGTAGGAGCACCTCAATGCACTTGGCAGCTGTGGCAAGGGTGCTGCTGGCTGCGCCAGCTGTCTGAGGCAGCGGGCTGCTGGCCACATCATGCAGCGTGTGCACCAGCTGCCCAATGATGTGATGCCATACGTTGGATGTGTGCGTGTCTGACCAAATCGCTAAACCATGCGAGCTGTGTGACGCTGCTGCTGCCGCCTGCTGTCCCTGGCTGCCTGCGAAGTGCTCGGTCGACCGCCGCTGCTGCGGGGGCTGGCCATCAGAAGGCACTGCCTCCGCTGCCAGGCTGACCAAGCTGTGCAGGCCGCGCAGGAAGCTCAGCAGCTGCGGCAGGACGGGTGCCAGCCGCTCCCAGGGCCTGCCGCTTTCCACGGCAGCATGCAGTGCTGCCCCAGCCAAGCCTATGTTGTTGATGGGGATCATGACATGGTTGCAGGGGGGCAAGCTGCCGGGGGGACCCAGTGCTGCCAGAGCTGCATACAGCGGCTCTTGGGACTGCAGCGCTAGCTTGAGGAGGGCGCCGTCGGTCTGCTGCTCATTGGCCAGCACGCCTCCGTGCAAGGGCAGAGAGAACGTCATCAAGTAGGCATCGAAGTCCTGCCTCCATGCCGCGTCATCCAGGTGAGGCTGCTGCTGCTGCAGCGTGGCTGTCAAGCCGCCAGCCGCCAGCCGCACCAGTGCAGCCTGCAGCCCCACCGACTGCTGCAGCAGCTGAGGTACCCCAGGGAAGTTGGCTGCCGGCACAAGCGCGTTTACTACATCCACAATGAGTGGGTACGTGTCCGGGCCTGCAAAGCACTTGAAATGGGAGCGACCAGAACTCAGGTGAGGGGAAGTGCCACTGCAGCCAGCGGCCCATGGCAGATGCGAGCCATGCATGCCTCGCATGACTCAACACTCAACACTCAACCTTGCATGACTCAACTCAACATGCACCACCCAATCCCAAACCCCTCCTCACCGAAGTGATCTGCAATCTGTAGTGCTGCGCCACTGGCCATCTGCAGCCAGGCAGCAATGGTCGGCGGCGGCAAGTGCAGGCCTGGTGTGGCGGGCCCGCCGCCGCTGCCCTCCATGCCTTGCCCGACAGCCCAAACCAGCATCTTCACAGCATTGCTGCCTTGGCAGAGGTGGTGCGTCAGCAGACCAAGCCAAGAACTTTCGTTAATGCCCGCCAGGTTATTGGTCCTGCACGCCTTGCTGTGCACAGCGTCTCGCACCAGCCGGGGGTGCAACTCCAGGGGAATGGCGCTTGCCCGCACCAGCGCTGCCAGCAGAGCGCTGCTGGGCTGCAGCCGCTGCAGTGCGATGAGGCGGGCTGCATTCAGGCACAGCAGGCTCAGCAGCATGCAGGAGCGCAGCAGCTCCAGCCGGTAGGCTGCACTCTGGTACGTGGCCGCAAAGTCCGCTGCTGCCTCAATCAGCTGTTGGAGAGCGCTGCAGGAATGAGCCAGGGATAGCTGGGGCGGGTGAGGCAGGAAGGAGGAACAGGCGGACCAGGCAGGTTGGTCAGCGCATACGCATGCTTTTGCAGGTGCAGCCAGTGCTGCAGTCTGGCGCAAAGTAACCCGGCATGACTGCGCACCTGCTGACTGCAGCAGACAGCAGTGGGCCATCTGCCGTCAATGGAAGCAACTCAAACAGCGCGTCTGCCATCAGGAAGGCCTTGTTGTGGCCAGCATCGGTGCGCATCACATTTGGCATGCGCGCACAATGGGGCAGCAGTTTGCGCGCCGCCCGCAGAATGTCCTCATCCGCCATTGCCTCTGCTGGAGAGATAAAACGGGAGGAAGGCGGCGAGTATGTTGAGGGGCGGACGGGGACGGCGGCATGGCGGTGGCGGCAGGGCGGCGGCGGGTGAGTGAGGGCTCTGGGCCCACTGCCGGCACGGGAGGTGGCCAGCCGGCCATGGTGCAGGCGTCCAAGGCTCCTGCTTGGGCCGCTCCTTGCCTGAGCTCGCTCGCCAGCCACGAAGTCGCGTCGGTGGCTCAGGAAACGCACCCGCTCACTGCTCTGGGGCAAAGAGAGCCGCATCAACACAGCAGAGCTCAGGAGGGGTTCTTCTACTGCCTGCTGCTCAGCCTCTGCCGCTATGCGCACTGCCGTCTTGCCTGCTGCCGCGCCACGTTGCCACTTCCGTTCTTCCACCCCACCCAACAGCATTCCAGCGCCTTTACACAGTGTTGCATACTATACACGGCTTCAGCAGCAGACAAGCGGGCAATACAATGAACAGAGAATGCTGCAGCGGTCGCGCCGCCGCCGCCGCCGCCATGAACTAGACCCGCCACCGCATGGCAGCAGCGCTCGCCGACCTGCAGGCCTGTGCCCGCAGGCTTCCGTGCCGCTGCCATTCACAGCTGCCACCGCTCCGTAGTCGCAGCAAAGCTCCAGAGTCCCGTGAATCGTCAGCTCTGGAGCACTCAGATCTGGATTTCGTCCTCCCACGACAGCTCGTTGACGTGTGTGATGGAGCGGTACTGGCCCGGCAGCTGCGCCGCCGGCCGCTCCACGTGCTGCCAGCCGTCCTCGTCCTCGGTCTCGCTGCTGCTTGAGCAGGGTTCGGGTGGGTGTATGGAGCAGCAATCAGAGACCCAGGAGATGCAAGGATGGGAGCTCTGATCTGAGGAGCATGCAGCCAACCACCTTGCCAGCATGCTCCTGCCACAGCAGGCGGCAGGCACCATCAGCAGTGCAGGTGCAGCCGTCCGACCGCCCAGCAGCCCCACAACAGCAGCGGGCCAGCATCCCAAGCAGCAGGCTCACCCCTCGCCATAGTCCAGGTCCGGGTCGGTGTAGCGCTGCTCAGCCCAGCTTAGCTCTCTTGCCTGGACTGCCGCCGCCGGCGTGCGCGCCGCCTTGGTCTTTGCTGCTGCTGCCACCGCTGCTGCCGCCGCCACCGAGCGCCCGGGGCTCGCTTCGGCCCCGTCGACCGAGCAGCGCGCTGCCTTGGCCCCCGCCTGACCGTTGTGGGCTCCGCTGTTCTCCTGTGGCTGCTGCTGCTCCTCGCTGCCCGCCTGCGGGCACGGGAGGAGGGAGGGCGGGACAGTCAAGTCAAGAATCATTCCCTCAGCTGTCTCTATAGTGAAAAGGACCTGCATGCGCTCGAGGTAAGCAGGCGCGCGGTGCATACTGCAGCAATGCAGCAAGCGCACCGCAGTTCACAACCCAAAGCAGTTCACAACCCACACTCACGGTGGTCTCGTCGAACGCGCGCTTGCGCATGGCCGAAGGAATTTTGAGCGGCAGGTTGCCCACCGGCCGCAGCAGCCCACCCCCGTTTTTTGCCGTGCCGCCCGCCGCATCTGCTGGAGTGGAGGGGTGGAGGGGGAGGGGGTGGTT